>CABEEJ010007739.1:0-28329 GCA_901482245.1 Timema douglasi | reverse complement strand
CTCTCCTTCTTCCCGTAGCCCAGACCATGCCTCCAGAACTTCCAATTTTGCTTGGGCTTAGTGCTAAGCTCAGTCTTATAAGCGATAACCTCCTTAGACTTATCCTGAGGCTTCGCATCTATCTTAGTCTTGGGCCTTACAGGTATGGCAACCGGAGGATCATTAGGGGAGTTCTCACAAACTTTGCAAATGTTGGTCAACACTAGGGGATTTAACGTCGCGTTCTGGACCTGCGATATCAGCGTTGATGACGCCGCTGCCGAATCCCCTGTAGAGCCAAACTTCCCATTCCAAAATTCGTTACCCGGCCAGCTGTAGCCATCCCACGCATATGTCGTGACCAGATACTCCCCTCCAGACCCATATGTCTCGTATGGAGCTCTCTGGGTCGACATGATCCATATATCCCTACCCTCAAGCATTTTCTCTCTATCTGCAAAGTGCCTGGCATTCCCCACATTCACAAGATGTCTTGTCAGAGGTTAAGGAAGGGTTAATAATTAATTATTTATTCAACCAATCAAAATATTTTAACAGGCGACAAATTTTGGTGAGTTATGAAATGAATAACACTGTATCGTAATAAAAAAAATCGTCAAAACATCGTTCTCAACCCAAATTATGTCGATATTATTATTACAATGTACTTAAGAACAAAACGCGACTTATAAATAAGAAATGTCAAAAAGTATTAAAGCGAAATTACTCCGTTTATTTAGTATAGTTGTAACCAGACTCTAGTATTTTTCTTAACTTATACATTTCCAATTAATCATATTTAGAGTCTAGAGAAACATTCTAAAAAATACCTGACATTTTTCAAAGTTTTCCCGTTCAACTTCAAGACTTGTCTTTCTTGGATGCAACACTCGCGGTAAAGAAAGTGAAGACATATTGCATCTCTAGAAAATTATTAATATTTATAGTTAATCAAGCATTTTACATAAATTTAAACAAATAGTATTTCATCTAAGAAAACTATTTATTCTTTAGAACAGTTGCTTTTTCTCCAGCCAAGTGTTTAGTTCCAAAAACAAATTATACACACACTAGTGCCAACTGTCAGCATACGAAATGTAAAAGTTAAAATCATAGGTCAAAATCAAATCATCCGTTCAAATAACTGAAGTCACGCCCCTCTAAGGCCTATTCTACACTGGCAGTTAAAACGCTAAGCAACCGCGCCTTAGAATGAAACCCTTGTTATCAAGTTAGAACATAAGTTTTGGTCTAGACCAGCGTTTTGACCGCTACCTCTGGAGGTGTTAAAACCACCTAGCGGTAGGAACGTGAATGAATCTACACCAGACGTTAACAGGCAGTTGTGCCTCAATGTCACAACAAGTCTTTCAGCAGGAATAATACATACTCTTCCTCAAGATTTTTATTCACTAAACCAAGTAGATCGTCAAATGAAACCACAGATAGTACAAAAAAGAACTTCTCTGGATACATTCTGTGATTCATAAACATAATATGAAACTGTCCTGTTGAAAGACGGTTCAATAATTTGGGGTGAGTACACCAACGTCATTTGACGAGTTTTTTTTTTTTTGCAAGTTTCCTCCAACAAAATAAGTCCTGCAATACAGCCGTACAATGTCCTCTTTTAACTTTTCGCAGCATTGTGATTCAGCTTATGCAGAACTTATTTGTCAATAGTTGCATGGTGATACATTTTTTGTACCACCATATATTTCGATGTGTAAAACTTTAGTAATTCTTTGAAACTACCTCATAGTGAGTAAATGTTCTGTCCGTCCAGGTGGTTATTCTTATTGTCTGATATTTTTATTAATAATCTCAGTAAGTGAAATATTTTAATATAAATTGCATTAAATAATTTGAATTTTAGGTTATTTGTCATTGTATATACGTAATTGAAACATTTTTCTCTTTGTTTTTATTCATGCAATACGTATTTTTGTTGTTGTTAAAAATTACATCACTATGCAGCATGTGGAACTATATAGTCCAAAAATAACCCCATTCAAAACAAATTCACAATTGAGTGTTGTTTTTTTTCCCCTTTTGCCAGCTGATTTTATTGAAATTAGTTTATATTTCTTTATATTGGGCCCTTATAATAAATTGTGTCCAGTATTCATATTGGATTAAATTTTATTTTAAAATTAACCTAATTTTGCTACAAACAAATTACTTTTTCTTTGAAAATGCACTTCAAAATTTACCTACTTCAAACTATCATGTCATTTGTACCTTTTTTATGCGCAGATAAAGATGTCAGAGAGGTTGAATAGTAACCAAATAATGATATTTGAAGAAATATTCATCCGTCACAAGTGTCTGTAATACCTGCACCTCCTATTCGAGTTCCACCTCAGTGGTGTACAACTGAACTTGTCTAGAGCGAGGCGCAAACAAAATCTGTTAAGCAGATGTTATAAAGAACATTAATGGGACGTTTAACCTACTAAAGCAACACCACTGGTTTTGAGAAGTTGGTATTCCTCAGAAAACTGTTTCCGAGATAGCATAATTCCCTGGATTTTTTAAATTTTCAGAAAAAATATCCCTGAAATATCTTCATACTCAAACTATAATTTCATTTTGTATTTGTAACTGTAGATGACCTTTATAAAAAAAAACTTTATGGTATTAACCCACAATTAAGGAATACCGACCGAGCAGTCATCACTATTAATTATGCTAGTGCCAACGTTTGCGGATAGAGGGTGTCATGTGATCCGCACAATGAACTCTCCAGCCGTTAATCCCAGATTTTTTTTTTATTAGCTCGTTACGAGGTTTTCCGTTTGACTTTATATCGGACCGACTGCTTCACAGGAAAGATTATGTAAGTGCCAGGGATCGAACTCAGGACCTATGGATCTTTAGCCAAGAACTCTTGACCACTAGACCACAAAGGAGATCGTAATGAGCTGTAGTAATTTTAATGTTTGTGGAATCATTCACCGAGTTTCCATAGCAACACAAGAGTGTGGGTTTATAAGGTAAGATAATGAGTGGGGAGAAAAATAAGAAAATCATCATTCAAGCTAATATAAAAGAAGCCCCTACTTTAATTTTTTTTTAAATATTCTAATTTAGACTTTAGTTTTTAGTGGGAGGTAACAAATTAATATTCATTCATCTGCTTCGGTGGCCACATGGTTTAAGGTAGGGGTCTCCAACCTTTTTCATTGGTTGATCATATTGAACTTGAGATTTTGGGTAGAGGGTTGGATTGGCAGACAACACTTTCATGTTACTTTAAAATAAAGAGAATATCCATTTTTTAAGCTAATAGGACATTTTTGTATTTAGTACAAAAATAAAACTTTTTAAGTGTTCCCGTTTAGTGTGATGCTTGGAAATGTTTGTCCGATAAATTGCTTCAAGATTTGTTTCAAATGTAGTTGTTCCAACCAACAATCTAGTGAAATCAAATGTTCATCCTACAATAAGTTACGAAATTTAGGTTTGACATACTTCAGCATTGAAAATGTTTTCTCCCACAGATGTGTCGAGACAAACACAGAAAACATGCCACGAGCAAAGTCCTTGAGACATTTAAAGTTCAGTCCAGGCAATGACTTAGAAATTTAGTAAATTAACTTCCTTAAACAAATCCCTGAATAATTCATTTGAAGATGGGACGATCACGTCCAGCTGGAGCTCTGGCTATAATTCTTCGAATTTACAGTTAAAAGGGTTTGGAAAAAGTCTGATGTTCCCCAAGATGTAATCAAAATCTTGAAAACGATCCTGAAACTACTGTTTCAGCTGTGAAATCACCTCTTATGCAAAAAAAAAAGTAGGAAATGGAACAAAACATTAATTTTTGTACGTAGGCCTACTGGTATTACTGTTTGAAAAGTGACCCAAGTTGTTAGCAGCAACCTGTTTTTCAAAACAAATTAATTTCTCCCTGAAAACTTTTTACATGTGCATACAAATCTAAAATGAGATAATGTTATCCTTTAAGCTTCAAATTTCGGTGGTTTATATGCTTGGTCAGATAAAAAAACAAACGCTAGTTTCCATATCCATTAGTTGTCTTCTTAATCATGAACATGTCAATTTTCGCCCGAAGCTCAAGAAAACTTTTCAACACTTTACCTCTGCTGAGCCAAAGGGACCTCACAATAAATACGGGATGTTTTCGTATTCCCTTTCAATCTCAGAAAGGAAGTTTTTTTAATTTATGATGGGTGAGTGCATGTGGTAGAATAAAATTCACTGTTTGTACAATAACATTCATTACAGCAGATAACTAAATGTACTTGCAACAAAAAGCTTGTTAATGGATGATGCAGTGAAGTATCGTTAGATTTGCAGCTCCGACTCGCTGAACAGCATTCAAGATATTGCCTGCCAACCAGGTTTTGGTTCCACCCACCATCTGTAGTTATACACTTAAGATTTTTTCCAGTCATGTCCAAGGCTAAATACAGTCTCCTTGACCTTTGAAAATAGGTAATCTCCAGTGACAGCACTTTCCATAGTTGATTCATCCAATGCTATTGAGAAACACTCAAAACTGCCAGCTCTGAGGTCAAAGTTAAAACTCATCATTGCAGCAGATTATCCTCGGTAACCCAACCAGCACCTTAACTCTACCGTACTTCACGTCAACCGCGAGAGCTTATGTGACGTCCATGACGTGCAAAAATATATATATATATTTGTAATGATTTGTTGGCCTATCGTCGGTAGCTATATCGTCTGTCAGACCTTCTTCTTATTATTTTCAGTCCTATTTTTCTCTCACTATAGGAGTGGGATAAATAGGACAGGCCAAATTCTGTCTTGCCGTACTCTGTGGTTGAAATGACTACTTGGGTTTTGTTCTGCATGCTGCATGTCATATAGTGAAATCCGAGATCTCTAAAAAAGAGGATATACCATGCTTTCCAGAGTGAGACTCGTTGAATTTTCTCTCGAACCAATCCATGATTATTTTCTAATGCATAATAATAATAATAAAAAATACTTTCTGCGATACTGGCGATCGCTTCCTCGTAGCTGCTATTCGTGTTGCGATCTCAAAATGGTCTTTATTTTTTATCTTTATAAAACTAGGAGTGTCGCCACCCATAAATTGTGTTCCATCTATTGCTAGATTCTTCAATTTCGAGAATAGCTTAATTTATTCACTCGCGTTCTACGCCATACGCAACTCTTTACATCCTAAAAATGTTTGTGAAACCTAAAGAGTCTTTCATAATTTTTAACCAAAAATAATTACCGGCGTTAATTAGCCTTCGTTGTTTAATCGTTCCTGCCTAGATCACATACTTATATAGTTTTTCAACAAATTCGGTGCAATCCTTTTGTTTTACTTGACAAGTAAACTTCCTTTCCCTTGATGGGAAAATTTATAAAAAAAACTATTTCTAAATTGTTTTTTAATTTATACAATCATAAAATAGTATATCTCTAAGAGCACCATAGAATAAAAAGTTAATAAATTAACCTAGTTATTCATAGACGGACCTAAACGTCTCATTTTCGATACATCGAAACGTCTGTCATTCAGTCATATCGCTATACAAACTATCGATCGTTTTCGATACAACAAACAACCACTACGATTCTTTCTGTGTGTGTTCCGCAAAACTGTTTTAGTTTAATTTGAGTTTGTAATTTGTATAAACAATATTATTATTTTTCATGGCGAGATATGATAGATACAATTCATTCCCTGTGGTTGTAAGTAATTATAAATATTTAATCTAACAGTCAAGGCCTGTATCCAAATTGTCTAGGTATGTGGCTTAGCGGCCTTGATAGGTGCATTGCCAATCACGTGACCAAGTGTAGATCTGTAATAATAGTAGTTTTGTTCGTTTCGACTTGTTAGAACAGTTCTATCAGTACTTTATTACTCTTTGTCGTTCGTTTCGCCGGTGTAGACTCACTCCCTGGCTGTTCGTTTCGCTGAAGTAACTGTACCCGTGGCAGATAGAACTGCTTTTCCTGCTCCACCTCTCGGATAGGAGTGAGTGGAGTAGGTTAGGAATTGAAAAAGAATAAGAAGAAAAAAAAACTCTACGCGCGCCATTTTTAAATCTAACAAGACTTAAATCAATTTAATAAATTTATTTATTTTTTAATTCTTGGATCTACTAAATAAAAACATGCTTGCACACATAGTAAGAGACTCAAAAATAAAAGAAGTAATAAATAAACAACACAATTCGGTGACTTTTATTACAGAAGGTACCTATAACGCTCTTCTTTATTTACTTTACACCTTTACTTCCATTAGTTAGGTACTTATTTTAATTAATACACTCACTTCAAAATGGTTACCGTATAATACTTACAAAATTCATTATAACTATACTTTTTGTATTAGGCCTACTTAGATACTGACTCTTTCAAAAATTATCTTGTGAAAATCTGTTTTACTACTAACATAACCTCCTTCAAATCAGTCCACAAAAAAAATTAAAACAAAGTTCGCTTCCATCTTTAAAAATTGAACTGAACTGAATGGAGTGAAAACGTGTTCGTTTCACCTCGGAGAGAACAGGCTGTTCCTTCAGTACCCTACCTACTCCAACATGGGAGTGGAACTGTTACAAAAAGTCGAAACGAACAAAACTAATGATGGGGAAAAACTGTTCCTTTATTGGAGCAGGAGCAGGAACAATCTCTTACTGCTCCCCTACTTGACCTTTTTGTCAGTTACTATATTCGTACCCGCCTCGGTGGAGTAGTTGGCTAACGCGCTTGTGGTATTGAGCTCGACTGCTGAGGACGGGGAGATCGAGGTTAGAATCTCGGTCGGGTGAACTGGGGATGGTTTTCCACTCTCCCTCGAACCTCGCCGGTTATATATGATTGTTTTTTCCTGACGAGTTACGACTAGCGCAGCCAAGGGGCTCTGCCATCTAGACTAGACTAGAGGACGAGTGGTGCATTCCGCTAGTGGGACGGTTATTCACTAAGGGTAATATTCTGAATATAAAGAAAGAACCAGCTACTATCGATGCGAACTATGTTCTAGATATTGAAACGCACTGGGGAGAACGAGTATTTGCCGAGAAAACCAACAAGATATGGAGTCTTGCTACAAAGTAAGTATTAAAAAAATCATCCAAATTGTTGTATTTTTTATCCATTAAATTAAAGGTTGAATATTAACAAAAACCTTTTTTTTTAAATAAAAACTACCTTTTACTTATAGATTCTCTCTATTAGTAAACTTTTTAATTCCAAAGATGTATCTTAAAGTGATTTTTTTTCCCCCAACACTGTAAATGATGGGGAAGAAAAAATATTATCAATGTTTTTTCAATTTAAAAATATTATTGGACATGTAGTAGATATTTTGTTCTTTCTTTAACCCTCAGCCGCCCTCTTCCACCGAGCCCTAGAATTAATCAACCACCTTATATCTTAGTTTTCCCCCCTTGCTTCACCACCCCCTCCCCCTCACTCCTCACCTCCATCACCCTCAACATCATCGTCTACTATTCAAACAGCCCTGTCATACAACAAGAGCAAGTGCAGCTGTCAAAGAGTGTGAATATTAAAAACACTTCAGTTATTTTTTCCCCCAAATGAATATTAATTTGTAATACATATAACAGCTCAGGAAGAGACTAATTTATTATAACTAGAGGTATCTTAGTTCTCAATATTTTGAATGAGGAAGCATCGTAATTCTTGAAGCCGGATTTTTATTTTTTTATCAAAATGAAGTTTAAGATGACACCCGCCTCGGTGGCGTGGTTGGCTAACGCGCTTGTCGTGTTGAAGCTCGACTGCTGAGGACGGGGAGATAGAGGTTTGAATTTCGGTCAGGTGAAGTGGGGGTGCTTTTTCCTAAATGGTTTTCCACTCTCCCTCCACACAAATGCGGGTTCACTTCCTCTAATTCAACCTTTCCAAGGCCTAATCCATTAGAGTAATTAGTACTTAAAGCATATAACCCGAACGGATAGTAAGACGCGGTGCTAAATATTATTATTATTATTATTATTATTTAAGATGACATTTTTTTTCAAAGCCAAGTTGAAGTTTGAAGCTTTCTAGGTGTGTACAATCTGGTAAAAGTGAGATTAGTCAGGAATTTGAAGTGGTCGGGAAAAACGGGAATAAGTCGGGAATTTGGTGGATAAAAAAAACCGGGAACATATTGTTTTAGTCAAAATATATATATGATAATCAGTAAATTAAAATGTGATTCAAACTGTCCTCTTCTTTTTTTTGTAGCAGTGTAATACATTTTCTAATGTTCTAGTTCTTAGTAGACTATGTTAATAATATACACGTTTAAAAAAAATACATTTTTGCTTAAATTTTAAAACTTATTATTTATAAAACAAGATTAACAAAAAAAAGTGGGCAAGGGGGGGGATATAAGGGTGTGACATTCTTTTAATTGGTAAATCCGGGAAAAAGTCGGGAATTTCATTGGCCAAGTTGAGTAGATAGCATTATCTGCTTTGAACACCCCTATTATTATTATTATTATCATCATCATCACCGCGTCTTACTACCCGTTCGGGTTGTACCCACTTACGCTAATGTGTAATGGTAGTGTGATTGTGAGATGAAAAGGAGGACCTACAGTTTAACGTGGAATCCGAACCACGGTGGAGGCCTGGCATTCCCCACATTCACAAGCTGTCTTGTCAGAGGTGAAGGAAGGGTTTGGTAATCAGATAAATCTTTGCCGAGACCGCGGATTGAACCACGGCCACCAGCATAGAAGTCTGACACCCTACTCCTAGACCACCAGGTCACCAACACCCCTATTAAAATGTCTATAACCCTGATGTGGTAGTAAGGCCCCGGTTATATGAAATATAGTGAGCGCAGTGTATTTAAAGGGTATACTTTTTTGGTCTATGGTGAGAGTTGGGATGACAATCACAAGAGGTTAGTAGTGTTGAAAATATCTTTGTGGTCTTCATCAAAGGTCTCTCAAAGTCTCGAGGTAAGAGATGTATCATATACTGGGCCCTAGAACACCTTGAAATGCACGCAAAGGGAATGGAATAAGAGGTGAAGGGGAACGATAACGTTTGCTTTTATATTAGCGGTGACCTGCTGGTCTAGGGGTAAGGTGTCGGACTTTTGTGCTGGAGGGTCCGGGGTTCAATCCTCGGTCCCGGCACAGATTTATCTGATTACCAAACCCTTCCTTCACCTCTGACAAGACATCTTGTGAATGTGGGGAATGCCAGGCCTCCACCGTGGTTCGGATTCCACGTTAAACTGTAGGTCCTCCATTTCATCTCACAATCACCCTACCATTACACATTAGCGTAAATGCGTACAACCCGAACGGGTAGTAAGATGCGGTGCTAATAATAATAATAATAATATCAATTTTATATTAGCATAATATATATTTAATTTCATTGATAACTTGAAAGTTATTGCTTTCTGATATAATGTTTCAATATAATTTCGACAATTTAAAACAAATCTCTTTATCGTTTGCTAGATTGATAACGATCGTCCAATCAAGTTGGAGCCAAGTTTCGAAGATGAAGTGGAAATTGATGTGAGTATTTGTAAGTTTCAAGTGCATGCACATGTTTTTGTTGTGTTTAGGTAATGAAACAGGGATCTCTATATCGTATTGGCCCAAATATAGTATGGCCTTGCACGTATTTTGAAGCCGCTTTGCATGAAAAATTTTAAAGGTTTATAATATATATACACCTCACGATTAATTTCCTACTCATATTTAAAGACTTAAAAATTGTAAACGTGTTACTTAAGACACACACAGAATCACTGATAAGAGATTATGTATGAAACACTTGACAGCAAGCGTGGGAAGGAAACGCCAAGGCAGGCAGACTAGAAAGTAACTAAGGTTTAGTTTGAAAATTACAACACTAGAATGAGTGGTTGGCAGGAAATTGAGTGTGATACATGCATTTCCACATTTTTAACATCAGGATAAACACAAAAAAAATATTTAATTCACTTTATTTGTTGTGTAAATAAAATAAATATTTTTACTCGTGCGCCCCATAAAGTCTGCTCGGCTATAAACCGGGGTCTGTGTACGGAGCTGGAGTTCTAGTTAAGGAGTTTTTTATCACCATTAAGGAGGTCATGGTTTCAATTCCCAGCACGATGTATTAATGCTGTATTTTATTTTTTTACAAAATCATCTTCATTCATACACCCTATTGGTGTAATTGAACGTGAAGAAACGCACAGATAAAATAACTTTTTACACTTTTTTTTTTATCGTGATGTCTTTTTTTTAATTCAGTATATCAAACAATCATATTAAATGAGCGTAGCTAGACTCTCTTGTAGGTTGACCATTTAACATATCATCCATCTGTCCATATTTTTGTTTTCCCATAAGTTTCAAGCGTGTGTACTAATTTTAACAGAATTTGACAAAAAAAAAAAAAGTTGAAACGAGGTCACACAAAGAATGCACATGGTTCTCCGATCTGGCTATCTGTTTAGAAACGGGGGAGTGCTCGGAAGCGTTTTTTATTTAATCGCCCATCTTAAGTGATAGGTATTGAAATTAAGAACCTAAGGAATAGTTTTGAGATGTGGACGCATTACATTTGCGAGACTGACATCTTTAACAACATGTACAATGGTTATTCTCTTTGATTATAATGTATTGTTGGGTATAGTATTCATTTGTTTTCTGTCTTTTTAATATCAATTTGAAAGAGAAATAATTTTAAGACTGTAGTAATGATACTAACATGGAGGGAGCGAGGTCTACTGTTCACAGAACTACTAGTAAAACTGTAGTAACGATAATAACATGGAGTGAGAGAGGTCTACTGTTCACATAACTACTAGTAAGACTGTAGTAACGATAATAACATAGGAGGTCTACTGTTCACAGAACTACTAGTAAGACTGTAATAACGATAGTAACATGAAGGGAGGTCTACTGTTCACAGAACTACTAGTACAAAGAATGCACATGGTTCTCCGATCTGGCTATCTGTTTAGAAACGGGGGAGTGCTCGGAAGCGTTTTTTATTTAATCGCCCATCTTAAGTGATAGGTATTGAAATTAAGAACCTAAGGAATAGTTTTGAGATGTGGACGCATTACATTTGCGAGACTGACATCTTTAACAACATGTACAATGGTTATTCTCTTTGATTATAATGTATTGTTGGGTATAGTATTCATTTGTTTTCTGTCTTTTTAATATCAATTTGAAAGAGAAATAATTTTAAGACTGTAGTAATGATACTAACATGGAGGGAGCGAGGTCTACTGTTCACAGAACTACTAGTAAAACTGTAGTAACGATAATAACATGGAGTGAGAGAGGTCTACTGTTCACATAACTACTAGTAAGACTGTAGTAACGATAATAACATAGGAGGTCTACTGTTCACAGAACTACTAGTAAGACTGTAATAACGATAGTAACATGAAGGGAGGTCTACTGTTCACAGAACTACTAGTAAGACTGTAATAACGATAGTAACATGAAGGGAGGTCTACTGTTCACAGAACTACTAGCTAAAAACATAATATTTCATTGTACAGGTTGATGCCAAACCACCTGTATACCTAACAGAATGTATTAATGAGAAACTACAAAAAAATAATCCTACAGGTATCAATTTTCCACTCATCAAAGAAGAAATTAAGGTAGGTTTAAAAGTTTTTATAGTGGGTGAATTTTATTAATGTTAAGTCCCACATTATTTTAGCTTTTTTCTCAGAACTGTTCTAAATGTAAAATTTGTAAAAAAAATAAATATATATATATCCCTCTTCCACATATTTCATAACTCTTTTGACCCTTGTAGTCTTTAGACATACTTATAATTATTAAATATTTATTATTAGACTCTCAATGTGTATTCTTAATAATGCTATATTGTGTCATCTAATAGGACAGTATTATACTCTTCCCATTTATAATGATTGAAATAAATCAATTTTGGAAAAATTCAGTAATGGATCATTTTCAGAAATCTACATTTTATTTTATTTCTTTACAAGAATAATCTTTATTCATGCATAACTCATAACTTTTATTGATTTTGACACATATATACGAGGGTCATCCAGAAAGTAAGGTTACAACATTTATTTAGGATCGAAAAATTCTTGTATTTAATTGAAATTCACAGGATACTTCACAAATATATTAAACTATTTTTCAACGTAATCACTGTTGAGATTGAGGCATTTCTGTAGTTAGGGCACCATCTTTTGTATGCCAGTGTCATAGACCTCGCCGCAAACGTTTTTGGCCACTTCTTCACAGCTTCCTCGACCTCTTGATTGGTGGAAAAACGTTTCTCACCCAGAAACTCCTTTAGTTTAGTGAATAGATGATAGTCCGAAGGCGCCAAGTCGGGTGAATAGGGGGGGTTGGTGACAATATCCCATCCAAACGATGTCAGCAACTCCTGTGAAACTCACGCAGTGCGGGGCCTGGCGTTGTCATGCAGGAGGCTGACTCCCCGGGTCATCATTCCCTTTCTGTGGTTCTGAATGACTCTTCTGAGTGATTTTAGGGTATTACAGTAAGCGTCTGCATTAATGGTAGTCCTTTTAGGCATAAAATCCACCAAAAGGACCCCCTTAAAGTCCCAAAAAACGATGCCATGACTTTTCCGGCTGATTGGGTTGTCTTGAAATTGTTGGTGGCTGGGGAAGATGAATGGCGCCACTGAAGTGATTCTGGATTCTAGGGTGCAGTGACACACCCACGTCTCATCCCCCATCACGATAGTGTCCAGAAAAGCTTCTCCCTTCTGTGCAAAACGATCCAAAAATTCACGCGCAGTGGTCACACGATTTTTACGGTGCTCCGGTGTGAGCATTCTAGGCACCCATCTCGCACATAGCTTCTTGTAACCAAGTTTTTCCGACACAATATCACCAAGACTTCGAGAAATGTCAGGAAATTTTTCGTGAAGGTCGTCAAGCGTCACACGACGGTCATTTTGCACTTGTTCTTCAATTTTACGCACAAGTTCGTTAGAAATCACTGATGGTCTCCCACTCTTTGCCTCGTCGTATCAGTACGGCCTTCTCTGAACAACCTAACTCACTTCGTAACATGTTGTTGACTCATCACATCACTACCATAAAATTCCACGAGCTTCTGATGGATATTCGCGGCGGTATTGGTCTGCAAAGTCAAAAAACGGATGACCGCACGTATCTCACACGGACGGGAGGTGGCGGGAGCGCGCGACAACCTCTCCATCGGCAGAATTTACTGTGACTGAAAAAAATAGCCGACAAATACGCGGGACCAAACAAACTGACCGTTAAGATCCCCCCCTACACGCCAGGTGCACCATATTTGAAACAAAAAAATTTCCCCGGCCTCAGGAGCCCTTGTAACCTTACTTTCTGGATGACCCTCGTATATATACATACATTATATAACATGTTCTTTAAGCCAAGAGTGGGGCTAAGGATAGGTTGCTATACTATGCAAATGAAGGGGATTATGTCGTAAAGCACCAGATAGTGGTGAAGCAATTTCATACATCCTTTTCATGACAAATTGAAGGGGTACGAGCTAAAAACATAACCTTCATTATATGAAAAAATGTTTTAGCATAGATTTTTGGTATCTTATCTCTTGAACTACAGTTGGTTTTTAGAGTCAGTCGACATTTTGAGGATAGCTAATATCAACGAATATTTTATTTATTTCTTATAACTAGATGTATAGACATTTAAATAGTGAGAATAATCCATATAAACCTATGAAGGTTATCATGGTTTTGCCCTTACCTCCCTCAGTTGTGAAAATAGCCAAATTTAAACTTTAATTAAAATGAATCAAATAGCCGAAGCTATCATTTATGCATTTTAGTGAGGATAACACCATTTAGATATCATGTTGTTAAAATTGAAAAATGACACCTGGACATGAAATCTAAATGGTGTTATCCTCACTAAAATGCATAAATGATAGCTTCGGCTATTTGATTCATTAATATACGCAATCCCGTACAATTATAATATAATTGTCAAATGGCAGCAATAAGCCAATTACCGAGTCGCAGGTGGCTGCGCTGTCTGATGGCTGTGATCTTATATAATCACATACTTATAAGCTGACGACTTCCGCACGTCCATCTTAGACTCTACCTTAAACTATGAGTGAAGAATGACCCTGGGCACGGGACGAATCCTGGATAGCTCAGTGGTAAGAGCATTGGCGTACTAAGCCGAAGGTCCAGGTGTCATTTTTCAATTTTCAGAACATGATATTTAAATAAAATGCCGGCCAGTATTGGTCACTTGTTTCTCCTAGCGGCAATATGTATTTTGTTTATCTGTTGTTTTGTACCGGAAGAATGTAGGAAGGAGTACAAATTTATTTGATTTATATATCACCGCGTCGAACTACCTGTTTGGGTTATATGTTTTAAGTACTAATTACACTAATGAGCTAGAAATTGGCAAGGTTGAATTTAGAGGAAGTGAACCCACATTTACATGGAGGGAGACTGGAAAACCATTTTAGGAAAAACAACCCATAATATACCCGACCGAAATTCAAACCTCGATCTCCCCGTCCTCAGCAGTTTAGCTTAAAACAAAACTAGCGCATTTGATAAAATACACCACCGAGGCGGATAGTAGTAGTTCAAATGATTTAAGGATGAGGAAGGTTGAATGATAAATGCACTCGCATTTGTATGGTGGTAGGGTGGAAAATAATTGTGATAAAACCACTTATTAGGGGTCATCGGCAGTCAAGTTTATTGTGTGTCGCCTTAGACCATGCAGCCGCATGTATAAAGTTTTTTTTTTCCTCGTACAAGGAGTTAATGGATTCAAATCTTGGCTCATTGAACTAATGTGTTGTTTTGTTTTTTTTCCAAAATTGTCTAATTTTTCTCTCGTTCAGACATGGGTGCAACCTCACTCAATTATACCTTCCCTATCCTTACCCTATTGATGCAATTAAATTTGTATTCCTTTTACTTATTTATGGATCTTTTTTCTGTAATTCTAGAATCGTATTCGTTCTTATTATAAATATATATTTTGTCCTGTAGATTAATACCAAAACCGCCTGCAGATTAAAGTGAATGTATTATGAACATATTC
Source organism: Timema douglasi (assembly GCA_901482245.1). Classification (NCBI taxonomy): domain Eukaryota; kingdom Metazoa; phylum Arthropoda; class Insecta; order Phasmatodea; family Timematidae; genus Timema; species Timema douglasi. Next base: position 13,296 of record CABEEJ010007739.1, on the reverse strand, counting down.
ATAGCAACGAACATAAACAATCTTTGAGTATCACTTTTCCACCCATCGGAGAAATTAAGGTGGATGTAATGTTATTTTTTTGTAGCTACTTGTATATAATATACATTTGCTTTAACTTGCTTTAACACTATCTTTTGCCTAAAACTGGATAAATTATCAAACTAATCGAAAGGTAACATTTTCCTCTCTAAATCATTAACTTATAAAAGAAATATAACTCAAACCAAGCATTGCATTGTAATGCCTTAACCAATAGTATTCATTAAAAAATAGTGGAATCCATACAAGTGAAATTATTTTATTTATATTTAAAAATAAATTGATTTAAATAAATGGTACAGAACTCTGCACGGACTTCCTCGCTCTATTGTTTGAAAATGGAGATATTTACTCAAAACTCATATATGTGAAACGAAATAATATACACTAGCAAACCCAACCATAAATTGTGCTATACTTATATAAAACATTTTTTGACTCCTGGTTTTAGATTTTATAATTTTATTTTTAAAGAATTAATGTCCACATTTGTATGATTCGAGCGATAAAAAAGATTTATATTGGCACAAGGGCCAACACTTCGTATTAAAATTTTGACTTCTGGTTAAAATTTTGGACATTTTATTAAGTGTTGCTCATCTTCGGGTCATCGCATTGCTATTAAATTCCTCATTTATAATCATTTTGACCAATAAAAAAAGAAGTAAATATTGACTATTGAGTCTAAAATGGATATAGATCATTGTTGTACAAACATTTATCCTAAGAGGTTAAAGGAAAAGTAACAAACTTTTTGAGGGACTTACTTGTCTTTAACTACTCTATGGCATTGCAAAGTTATTGGGTTAAAACTTAACTAGCATCTCTTTACAACTAAAGCTCACAAAATTGTATTGATATATTTGCCAATATATCAGAAATTGTTGGTTTTATAAAAATATATTTCAAATAAAAGTTTATTTTTATTTCTAATAGTACTACAATTTTGCAATGATAAGTTATTTAGTATTTCAAATAGTTGTAGAGATACAGAAATTTCAGCTTCTGTAAAGTACCCTAAAAGTAATTTTCGTGGGAAAATGAAAATAGCCAGTTTATTTATAATCTTAATCAACTCCTATATATGAATTTTAATCAAAATCGTTAGAGCCGATTTTGAGGAAATTGATTTTTTCTCTTTTCGCTCTTTATTAAACTACTTTTAATTTTAGGTTCAAACAGACACACAGCATTGCAAAGACCCCTTTTTTTTAGCGTTCAGGGGGTCATGAGACGTTGACATCTATCAACATTTCAGTTTAGATTTTTTTTAAGGTCGCAATACTTTACCTTTTGTGTTCAAAAATTTTAAAAAAATATAAATATTTGCATATAGCTTGAAAGTTGTTGGTTTTATAAAATCATGCTTCGAATAAAATATTTGTATTATAAATATATCTACATATTTATAATGATAAGTAATTTCATATCTCAAAAAGTTTCGGAGATATTATAAAAATGATAATCTACTCATCAAACCGAAGCCCTTAAATTCATCTTGCCGAACTATTGAAAGTAGCCATTTTGTTTGGAATATTTGTAAATGAAATTTAATCAATATTGTTAGAGCCGATTTTGAGAAAATCAACTTTTTCTCATTTTACCCTTCAGTAAACTACCTTTAATTTTAGGGTTAGATATTCATTTCCAAAAACCCCTCGGGGAAATACTTTGAAAACCCTAGATACCAAGTTTTAGCCTGGTCGGTAAAATAGTTAAGGCTCTAGTTGGAGGTACAGACATATAGACAGAAACAAATTCAAAAACCACTTTTTCGGATTCGTGGGGTCATGAAACATCGAGATTCATCAAAATCTCGAGTCCGATTTTTTTTGACGATCACAATATCTACCTGTAAGATATCGAGAAAGTAAAAAAATTAATATACTAAACTGATCTCAATCTTGATGTAGCCAAAGGAAGAATATAGTAAGGATTTGTCATAACCGCTGACCCATGTTTGAATGTTTGTTTCGATTTACATAACTTTTTTGGAGGAGCATGCTAAAATGCAGGCTTAGCGTATATTATGTAATGAACTTTAAAAGATTAATATGAATGCTGACTAGCCATAACAATGTTTGCTCTAACTGGAAAATAAGGGGGCCATAACGGGCTATAAATTACCTATTTATTGTCATCAGGGCATACATGCTACCCGACGCCGGACCATAGCAAACTACATCTTCGATTCATCATTAGTACTTTTACTTAGAGGGTATCTGTCAAACCCAGGGTCTTGAGATTGAGTCGTGTAGAGGGTTACGAACACTGTCAGTCAATCCAGTACTTTCACAAGTGTGAGCATGCAGTCTCCTATATTTCATTTAACATCACACTTTGTATTATCTTTTAGTAACTCTATTAAATCAAATTTCATAACCCTATGTATTATCCTGAACCCACACAATTACCTTGCCTGCGATCTAACCCTTCCTGCAAGCTATCCACACAGATCAAGTTCACGAAGAGGAGGCGGGGGGCGGAGGTCGTGACACATTGTCATTTCTTGTTCAAGTCTGCTCGAGTACCCTTTATCAGCACTAACTAATTATGTCTTCTATGAAATTGAGTCTCTAATGTTACCATTATAAAGTGTTTTATACCATAAATAATATTATATAGCCAAAGGTTACATTTTTTCGAAATAGAAATAATCCATATCTTTGTCACTATGGCCACTCAACAAATTTTTTTATGGCACAACATAAACAATTCCGTAGTTAAAATATGAAGCTATCAAATCATTACAGTCCACAAGTTATGAGGGATCAAAATCTACTTAAATACCTTTACCGTATAATTGTTAATGTAAATTAGTGTTTGGGGCTGAAATTCAGTAAGACTAGATATTTATATGAGGTGTACATGATAATTATAATTATAATTAATAATATAAATATCCCATTGCTTAAACCTCATATGAATATCTAGTTTTAATAGAGTCAGACCTACACATTAATTACTTCACCTTAAATATGGAATGCAAAAAGCATAAAATAGCAAATTTGGTCTATTTTAACTCGTGAACTGTATTCGTTTTATATGTTTGAATCTTTATTTATAGCCGATAATTATACACTTGTTAAAATTGTGTAGTACATTTTTATTGTTAAATCAACTGAAGTCCTAAAAACATTTGTTAGTAAAATAATCAAATAAAAGGCTTGGTAATGTATTGAATCTACTAAATGCTAGTAGTGTCCATTATAGTACACTTTATTAAATCACACTTCCAATTAACTAATCAGTCCAATACCTAAGCTCAGTCATTAGCCTGCCTGTATACTTAGCTAAGAGTGCCGGGTTCGATTCCTGGCTTGGCAGAAAAAAATATTATTCGTGATGTGTTGGTTTTGCCTTTCATAGTGATGAATTAATATTCGGGGGCTGGGTGTTGTGCTAGTTCTAAATTTAAGTTAATTTCAAAGTTCTGAGACATGTGCTGATATAATAAACTGTCAGTTACGAAAGTGTACATTAAATGGCTCAAATAATTGAAAGTGAAAGTCAAATTACTTTACTGAGTATTATATTTCTCTGTGTTTATCATAAATGTTTCAACTATTTTATTAAAATAACTCATGTTATTATATATATTAAAATAACAAAAATATTTTATACATACATTGTCATATACCAGCCCAATTTATGATATTTTGAATTTTTGCAGTGAGAATACTTTTTTGTGTAATTTTTATAGTCATTAAATAATCTTTCAGATTTTATATGCACTTTATTTTGTTTTATAGAAGAAAGGTTTTTAAAAAATAAACTTTTTATAATTATTTATTTACTAGAGTCCGTTTAACTCTTACTATGCAGTACAGGTCTTATGGAGCGCCTAGTTGCCAGATCTCACCCACTCGAATTAGATGGACAACTTTTACATTCAAACTTAGCAAATTTTACAAACTTTATACCGGCTATGGCAATCAATTTGAAGTTTGGGCTGTCAAGAATTGTTTATTATTCCGTTTATTGACCTATTAATGTCAATTGGATATACACTGTACACTGTCACCTACAATGAATAGGTTGGAGATCGACTTCTTTCAAAGATGGTCGCCTCAAGTACATAGGTTTATACAAAAATATTCCCTGTTTGCATGGGAATGTGTGTGCACTTTTATAAACAATTAGGCCTACCTAATTCATCTTTACTATAGTAAAAGTTAAAACTCAATAACCACAATAATAATAAATTAATATACAATAGTTTTATGAATTAAAATACTGGTCATTATAAAGGAGAGGGGATTCTAAAATCTATTCTTAAGGCACATTTAAGCCTTCTATGTAACGTAAATAACATATTAGTTTAAACCTAAAAAATACGGTTATGCTTCATCGCTGTCCCCGAACAAGGGCTTGACTTCATCAATTGTGAAGTAGTGTTTAATTGATGGCCCAGGTAGCTCAAAGTTTTGAGTGAGTAGGTGGACTTATGGGTGTAGGAGATGACACACGGTACGATGTGGATGATGAAGTTAATCTTATTAAAAACTGCTCCTCGTCATTCATCTGCTTTCCACATATCATCTTCAATTTTTTTTGACGTGATTTACATAATTGAACCAGTTATCAATAGAAACCTTTTCATACGCAGCAGATATTATGGACTTCATATCTTTAACCTTAAAACTAGCACTGTTCATTTTTTAAATGTTTTTACCTGAGCCTAGGGTTAAGTTCACAATGATACGGAGGCAAACGAATGACTCGTCGATCCACTCGCTTCGCCATCTCATCCACTTTGTATTATTCAAATTTGTGTTTGTGTTGAAAAACCAAATACAGCATTTCCCATTTTAACATTTCGTCATCAACATCAATGTTCTTATGGATAAGCCACTCAGTTAATTGAGCTTCAAGCCATGATGTGGTCGGCATCACTTCACACCTTCTGCTGTGATAGGCTGCAGTATAGATTACGATAAAAGCTCCTTGAGGTGTTTTAGATAGTAATTGTTCTGAAAACCACTTTTCATAAACGTCACCATCCATTTCATCATGGGCATCTGCTGTGTTTTTCTGGAACAAAAACATGAGTTCAGCACCTTCAACAAAACCGTTGCCATTTCCAGCGTGAACCATCTCAAAGCATGGGCCGTGAGCCTGTGGTGGCTTCAGTCCCGTGCTTAGCCCTTCAAGTAATGCTTGCCTAGAACTCTGAATGGAAGTATCTTTCCACTCCTTGGAAACGCTATGTCCAACATTTACCCAAGATTCATCTGTTTAAATAATAAGTCTACCTTCAGCTTGAACTTCTTTATAGCCTTCAAATACTTATGACATCACCTCATAATATCATCCCTTTCAATGAAAGCACTCTTGTTACGCCTCCGTTCGTACTTACACATCTCCTGCCAAAATCTGTATAAGGTAGTTCGGGAGAAATTTGGTAGTGTGTTGTCTGTGTTTACCCTCGCTAAAATAATACTTAAAGTAGGGGGCATGTTGTCGCTCAACATGGAATGGACAAGCCCCCCGAACACCACTTTGTACAATACCATCGTATGTGTTCGTTCTTGAATTTTTTTGTTTCCTTTTTCTCTTTTATTTTCTTTTTGAAGGATTCCGCAAAGGACCATATTAATGTTCCTCTCTTAACGCGTAAATAGTTCTTTTGGAACATTTTGTGGCTTTACATGTTTCCCTAACTGCTTTGGTGACATTCATTGTCTTAGTAGAATAATTGAAAACGTTCGTTACTATTTGACGTTCTTTGTTTTTCAGTATAACTATGCTACACAATCTACTTGTTACCGTTTCCATGACAAATAATTTTTAAAAAACTAACATTAATCACTATGAATCAATAGTAAATATATAAAATGATCATCCTATATAAAGTAAAATATATTAAAACTAAAAATATAAGGAAAAATTAAAATATAATTTGATCAAAAGTTGGATACAAATGACGATTAAATCACCAATCCCTTTTAGCACTCTGTAGGCCCACGCCAAAATAATGACCGTAACCCGTAACACATGAATAATGGATCACAACTGGAGAGAGGCTTCTTGGATGGATGTCAAACAGCTGTGTTTTGCTTTTCCAAGAGGACTGTCATCAGAAGGATTCATTGGTGCGGAGCTCAGCAGGGTTATATTTATGTTTACACAGCGGCGAGCTACACATGAAGACTGTGTTTTGACTCTCAGCATCTTACACTGATTCCAAGCAATAATATAACAGAGTAAAGTGGCTAAGAGTATGTTCATCAGTATTTTCCTGAAACTATGGAAAAATAACCTGTTAAAATCCACCTCAGATAATTATTTTTTATTAAATGGATGTACTTTTCGAGCACGCTGATTATATCAGCACACGACCTACAAACTACCCTAATACTAAGAAAACACAACATCCAGTCCCCTAACCAATAATTTACACAAGATAAATCTCAGACCATCCCAATATGATAACTCTATAGCAGTTGGCTCACGCTCTACCGAATGTGCTTAAAGTGTTAAATTAATGCAAGTGAATTCGACCAGTATTCCAACCCTGCGCTGATTAGTAACGGTGGCAAAATGTAAATGCGAGTGTAAAATATTAGACTGCCCAGCCACCCACCTCTATAGGTAGCTATTTTCTTAATTCAAAAGCTTATTGTAGTACAATTTGGAGTTACGTATAAAATGTATTATCAAATTTTTAACATTGTTTCGGCAAGTACAATAAAACCTTGTTTATTAAACTATAATTACAAACGAAGATGAGTATAATGCATGTTTAAGTGAATGAACCTTGTATTTTGTGAAACATATATTATCAATTATGATGTTGATGGGATGAACTAACGCTTCAGTTCTCAACGCTACAACTGTATTACATTACTCTGCTCTCCAAGACCGGACAGAGCTTAAAGTGAACGACACCCTCTTCAACTTCAAAATGCTACAACACATAAACGGGGGGTGCTATCAGCCCGTAGTTTATATCAAAAATAAAGTTGAGCTTTTATTATTATTTCTTAAACATAATGTACCTAAGAAAAATAAAAAAATAAGTTTCCAACAAGACAACTTTTTCATGTTTTACTTTAAATATTTCAGGAGATATAATACGTTTTAATCGCTTCTTTAGCATTGTATAAAATATATTTATTCTGACTCTGCAGACGTTGTCCAGAACTATTATAAAACCACCATAAAATTACTGACTTTTCTACACAATTGGAACTAGACTTATGACGTTATACATTTGGAACCTCACGAAACTTTGACACACGGCATATTTCCGTATTTTGAAAAAAATAGTGATTAAAAAACATTTATGGTGGTTTAAATTGATTTCACAAGATGCATAAATGTATGTGTTATTAATATGCTATGATTATTTCATAGAAATAACGACGTTCAAATGTAAGATACAAAATGGCATTTCTGCTTGGTAGAAAAAGGACACCGCTAACGGAGAGACCAATTAGTTGTAAAGAAATGGTAATAGTCCATAAGAGTCTGTACTTCAATTTGAGAGTATGTAGAGTGTGACGTCACACTCTACGTATTACCCGCGCGGTTGAACTGTGAATCTGCCGTGTTTGACGATAGAGGGCAGGTCACTTAGTGCTTTCCTCTGCCGTCCACGCGGGCGGGACGCGAGTTCAACCCTGTTAAATTGATTGACGATATTTCAATCAAGGCAGTCAGTTAGTTAACTCAGTTCAGTCAGTTCTACTCGGATCAGTAATCCGCTAGCATTCATCTTTGTACGACTGACCTTTAAACAGCTGTCTGAAAATTACCATGTACTATTATTGACTTTTGTGCAAGTCATACTTCAAGTGTTACTAAACTATTTAAAGCATTAACATTAAAATAAATACAATGAAACAAAATATATACATGTTTTCTTAATATGTATCAAGTTAAATTCACTGTTAAATAATACTTCAACCAAACTTTGGTTGAGCTAAGAAATGAATCCACAGTGGAAGTTAAGAACCAGGTTTACTGGACGTTTAGTGGAAGCTATATCAGACAAGTTCCAACGGACATCAAAGAGGGTTACAAGGATCCCAAAAGAGGTTTCAAGTGGAAGGCCTGTAGTCATAAAACGATTGAAACAAGAATTCATAATTCCTGAAAATTATCTTCCTTTCTTCAGAACATTTAACTTTATCGAAAGATAAATACCATTGAAAACTTGGTTGTTCTCGACCACTCCAATTTTGTGTGAACTTATATCATTTAGAGTTATTATAGTATATTATATTCAAAATTTTATATTTATCATAGACTGGCTTTATTTTGGGAAACAATAAATTGTTTTTCATTAAACTGAAAAAAAAACTCAAATTTATCCTCAGACTTTATAGATATCAGAGTTTCGTGTTCATGTTCCGGAACATAATATTGCAGCACATAGCCGTGCACTAGAGTGACATTTGTTTACTTTATACCTATATCTTTATAAATACCACAAACTACTGAAAGGAGCGTTGACTATTTTGATTGTGATTTTTTTTAATTGATTCATTTAGCTAAGGTTTATTCACCATCTTAATATGGCCGATAATAATCTTAATTTGGCCTCCCCTGAATTAAACTACTAAGACTTAAAAATCAATGTGTTTATTATTTAATAATTATTTTGACTAGTGTTAAACTTTTATTTCCATTTTCTTTACAGACTGAACTAACACCTTCCACTGATGATTTACCATCGCAAGTTACTGATGTTTCACTACCATGCAAATATTCTAATTTAGATAAATGTTTAATATATAAAGAAGAAGAAAGAAATTGTGACCATTTGAGTTCAACAGAGAATATTTTTCTGAATGATTCTTCACTTGGTGAAAACGGCACAAGATCTAGTCAAGATATATTTGAGAAGAAACATTTTAATTTGTTAAAAAATGTGAGTGATTTTAACGACTCTATTGTTGAGCAAAATAATACCAATCAAAATCTGATCTATACTCTACATAGAAAGTACATGTGTAATATTTGCAATCAGGATTTTAAATAAAAGGGAAGTCTTAACAAACACCTTCTAGTTCATTCAGAACAAAGTAAGTATAAGTGTGATGTTTGTAATAAGAGTTTCAAGGTGAAGGGTAATTTAAAGAGTCACCTTCTTACTCATTCAAAGCAAAGAAAGTATAAGTGTGACGTTTGTGATAAAGGCTTCAACATGAAGAATAAATTTAACAGTCACCTTCTTGGTCATTCAGGACAAAGAAAATATAAGTGTGACGTTTGTGATAAGAGTTTCAAGGTAAAGGGTAATTTATACACTCACCTTCTTAGTCATTCAGAACAAAGAAAGTATAAGTGTGATGTTTGTGATAAAGGCTTTAAGTTGAAGGGTAATTTAAACAATCACCTTCTTACTCATTCAAAGCAAAGAAAGTATAAGTGTGACGTTTGTGATAAAGGCTTCAACATGAAGAATAAATTTAACAGTCACCTTCTTGGTCATTCAGAACATAGAAAATATAAGTGTGATGTTTGTGATAAGAGCTTCAAGACGAAGGGTCATTTAAACAATCACCTTCTTATACATTCAGAACAAAGAAAATATAAGTGTGGCGTTTGTGATAAGAGTTTCAAGGTAAAGGGTAGTTTATACACTCACATTCTTAGTCATTCAGAACAAAGAAAGTATAAGTGTGATGTATGTGATAAAGGCTTTAAGTTGAAGGGTAATTTAAACAATCACCTTCTTACTCATTCAGTACAAAGAAAGTATAAGTGTGACGTTTGTGATAAAGGCTTCAACATGAAGAATAAATTTAACAATCACCTTCTTGGTCATTCAGAACAAAGAAAGTATAAGTGTGATGTTTGTGATAAGAGCTTCAAGACGAAGGGTCATTTATACACTCACCTTCTTAGTCATTCAGAACAAAGAAAGTATAAGTGTGATGTTTGTGATAAATGCTTCAAGTTGAACTATGGTTTAAAACAACACTGTCTGATTCATTTAAAGCAAAGAAATTTAACTAAAATTTTGTAATAAGGGCTTTTAACCAAATACAGTCTCATTCATTAATTACGGATAAAGTACAAGTACTATTTGTGTGAAACGATTTCATTAATAGATGAATATTACCAAGAACTTTTTTAATTTCCTTCATAAATAAGTAAATAGATGTGTGATGTGTATTATGTGTTTAATGTCACAATAAATTCTAACACTGACGTTCTTATTGATTAGGGACAAAGAAAACACACACAAGTTTTAGGTAATAATCAAATAAGTTAAGTAAATGGGTTTTTGCCATTAGCGACAAAAGGTAAAATTAATACCATTTTTAAAGTATCGATTTTATTTATTTGAAAAAAAACTATTCTGGTTGAACTCAAACACATATTTACAAGAACCTGTCTGATTAAATCCAGGAAGATTAAGGAAAGTATTAAAAATTGTTTCAACATGAATAGTTAAATAAAAGTCTCAAGTAGAGTAAAATATATTTGGTTTTCATGCTAAAAAACTTCATGACTTCATGTCAATTCCCTTTAATAAGCCTATTAAAGTCAAAGTTCATCTTTTCATAACTTGGATAAAGTAAAGCTATATAATGTTGTATTAACACTGGGCCTTTAACAAAATAAAATATAATTACAATAGTTATAAACAAATGCTTTTTATGGTTTGTTTTTTCAAAATTGGACTAGATAACAGTTTACAATTAAAATATAGTCTTAGTATATCAAGATTGGTAGTGAGATTTTTGATTTTGTACCATACATTATGTTATTTAATATGAGAGACAGCTATATGCCTTTTACAATCTATTTATAAAATGTTTGTTCATTTAGGTTAGCCATAGTGAACACGTAGTGGTTTGATCCATACTAATTCAGAGTAATACATACACACACATTAAATAAAAATTCAGAACAAAAAAGATCAATAAAATTGAAATCTAAAATGAAACATCAGATGTATTAAATATAAAGCCTGAGTTTATAATTAGTTTTGAATCTATTTAATTAAAACATGGTATTATATGAGCAAATGTATCAATTACAATGTATAATCATAGATTAAAGTTAGACTGATCTAAGTTAGAATGTTATTAATCAAATAATCATTATTATTGATTGATCATAACTTGAGACCTGAAGTAAACAACTCTCAACAATCACTATGCGAAGGACCTGCATGATTGGTTCAAGACCATAGATATATTCCAAACAATTGTTACCATAACTAAGTAGGTCACTACTAATTGTTGTATTATTTAAAGGCAATCATGCATAAAATTCTTTTTGAGAAAACTTTTTTTCTTAACAAGACTGATTCTAATTGTGTTTTGATTTTAAAAATGTATATATATGTTGGTTTTTAAAATTTTTAACTGGCATTAAAATATGTTTAAACTGATAAAATTTGATTAATTGATTTTTCTAAAACTATGATCTCAATATATTTGATTTTTTATATTTGACTTAATAAGTTAATTTAGATTAAAGTGTAAATATTTCAATATAATCGCCTAAATACTTTTTATGTAATTAAATGTTATTTCCACATCTAAAAATAACATTTTTTATAATGCCGTTTGTAATTGTTTATTTAATTTTTATCATACTGTGTTAAGGTTTCAAATGTATATCAATTTTCTGGTGGACTAACTGTGAACTAGCAGATGTTTGATTATTGCCTTTGAGAGGTCGGCACTTAATTCATTTTTGCATGGAGCTTCCATTTTAGACGGACTAGACAATACCTGAATTATAGGAAAATTTAAGAACTCATTTCTAACATTTAGAGTAGACATATACCTCTTCCCTCTATTTATTATATTTCACACCTTGAGCTTGTGACAGCTGACGACAGCAGTCCCACCTGTGGACACCGCCACTAAACAAGAGTATCAGTTTGTCCCATCTCATGTTGCAGTTCTGAGGCTCGTCAAGTCAGCTCATTCCATATTTTAGCTTTTGTGCAATATGTTGGTGGTACACTTTCAAACCTTACCTGAAATTTTTTACAGATATTTTTTTTTTTTAATACTTCTAAAAACCCTCCACCGAGCCCATTTAAAGAGGAATAAATTTGATAAATATGGTTGTTTGATGGAAAAAGAAGCAAACTGGAAAGTAACTAATCTCTAATCATATATTTACGTGGAATATCCTAAATTTGATAAACACTATCATTGTTGTTTTAAAGTTAACATATTTTATTTATAAATATTTTGTTTTAGAGAATTCATTGAGGCAAATAGCAAGGTTATGACAATGGAGTTTGATCCAGTCGTTTCACCACAAGGCTCAGTACATTTAGTCTTCATGAACCAGCGCGACATAAATCAGGAGTTAATCATTTACCTCGCTTTTATTATTCAGTTCTTGACTAAACTTGACATTGCAAATAACAATAACAGATACTATCAATAGGTGTACCTTAAAAATAGTACGTCAATGGTGATACAAAATGTAACTCTTTAAAGTGCTAGGTTACTTCATATCCTTCACTTGCTTATTGCTAGTGTCTATGAACCCATCCTTTCCCCTGCCTCCCCCCAAATGTTCAGGCGATGGACAAAAAATTTAAAATATAGAACTAAACACATCATAGCGGATCCGGAGTCCAGGATGACCTTAAAACGTCACTTCTTTTGAGTGTTAAATTTGAAATAATTTGGTAGATATTCCGTACTTCCGCCTTCAGGTAAAAGTTCTTCCCACCAAAAAATTGCTTCCTTGATCCACCCCTACCTTTTACATGACCAAAATAAACACTGTTAAAAACAGAAATTGAATATCAATTCTCCAACACTAGCAATTCACTGACTGGGATTTTTTCAAAGATACCTGTGATTGAGATATCAGTGATCGAGATACTTGCATCAGATGGCAACAGTTACGCAAGCTACGGAGCTAGTATTGATTCTTCTAGACACTCGAGTAAATAGTACCTTTGCTGTCCTTGTTTTTATTTTATAACAGCTAATATAAAATACTTAATCTCATAGAGCTCATTTAAAAAAAATAGTAGCAGATTTCTATGTAAAAATGACATGATTGTTTAAATGTTCCAGTCACATGTGTTTTCAATAAAAAATATTTGTTGTTAAGAACAAAATCGAAAAGAGAGCTTACTCAGGGTGTCCGGCGACCTGGAAAACCGGGAAATGTCAGGGAGTTTGCTTGGTCAGGGAAAAGTCAGGGTATTTAATTAAATTTCTGGAATTTTTACATGATGCTAACAATTTCACACATTTTGGTTCACAAAAGTAAAAACAACTGTTTTATTTCAGTCAATACACACTGGATCAT
>CABEEJ010007738.1:17734-28349 GCA_901482245.1 Timema douglasi | reverse complement strand
GTAAGGTCCCTGACAAGTTCACTCTGTGTAGGGTGAGTAAGGTCCCTGGCAACTTCACTCTGTGTAGGGTGAGTAAGGTCCCTGACAAGTTCACCCTGTGTAGGGTGAGTAAGGTCCCTGGCAACTTCACCCTGTGTAGGGTGAGTAAGGTCCCTGACGAGCTCACCCTGTGTAGGGTGAGTAAGGTCCCTGGCAACTTCACTCTGAGTAGGGTGAGTAAGGTCCCTGACAAGCTCACCCTGTGTAGGGTGAGTAAGATCCCTGGCAAGTTCACCCTGTGTAGGGTGAGTAAGGTCCCTGACAAGTTCACCCTGTGTAGGGTGAGTAAGGTCCCTGATGAGTTCACCCTGTGTAGGGTGAATAAGGTCCCTGGCAACTTCACTCTGTGTAGGGTGAGTAAGGTCCCTGGCAACTTCACCCTGTGTAGGGTAAGTAAGGTCCCTGGCAACTTCACTCTGTGTAGGGTGAGTTAGGTCCCTGACAAGTTCACCCTGTGTAGGGTGAGTAAGGGCCCTGACAAGTTCACCCTGTGTAGGGTGAGTAAGGTCCTTGACGAGTTCACCCTGTGTAGGGTGAGTAAGGTCCCTGACGAGTTCACCCTGTGTAGGATGAGTAAGGTCCCTGACGAATTCACCCTGTGTAGGGTGAGTAAGGTCCCTGACGAGTTCACCCTGTGTATGGTGAGTAAGGTACCTGACGAGTTCACCCTGTGTAGGGTGAGTAAGGTACCTGACGAGTTCACCCTGTGTATGGTGAGTAAGGTAGATGTAGTCCCTGGTGTTGAGTGATTGTCACAAGGAAGGGCCCAGACCACAGTACATGTTCACAGCAATCTGTATCTCTGTTGTGCACAATACAAGAGTTGCAAGTCGTGAGTCTATTCCCACCGTGGCACTCTTTATTCCCTCGGATGAATACTTGCTGCCATTTGGTCCACTCCTGTGTGAAGGTCACTGCGCACCACTAGAAGATGACTCTTAGTCCTCTCTGGCTCTCTGGCCTCGCTAAATGTCTGGAGGCATTTGTGAAGCGCATGAATACGCAACTATTTAATTTAATGAATAACCTGTACTCTTGATTGTGGTGTTTAGTTGGTGAGACACGTCCGCGTGAATAACACGCCCCTTTCCGTGGTTGACGTGAGGCACTACACACAATATACTATGGTGGAAGATGAGGATATTGAGGAGGATAATGGAGAGGAATCTATGGTCGTCTACGAGAGCTGAGAAGATGAGGATATTGAGGAGGATAATGGAGATGTATCTATGGTCGTCTACGAGATCTGAGAAGATGAGGATATAGAGGAGGATAATGGAGAAGGCTCTATGGTCGTCTACGAGAGCTGAGAAGATGAGGATATCTAGGAGGATAATGGAGATCAATCTATGGTCGACTACGAGATCTGAGAAGATGAGGATATTGAGGAGGATAATGGAGATGAATCTATGGTCGTCTACGAGAGCTGAGAAGATGAGGGTATTTAGGAGGATAATGGAGATGAATCTATGGTCGACTACGAGATCTGAGAAGATGAGGATATTTAGGAGGATAATGGAGATGAATCTATGGTCGACTACGAGATCTGAGAAGATGAGGATATTTAGGAGGATAATGGAGATGAATCTATGGTCGACTACGAGATCTGAGAAGATGAGGATATTTAGGAGGATAATGGAGATGAATCTATGGTCGACTACGAGATCTGAGAAGATGAGGATATTTGGGAGGATAATGGAGATGAATCTATGGTCGACTACGAAAGCTGAGAAGATGAGGATATTTAGGAGGATATGGAAAGGCGATATAACACTTTTATCCCAATCGTTACGTATCTTGGCTAATTAGTTTGTTCAATCTCATTTTAAAATACTAACTACTTAGTTTATTTATTTTTAAAAAAACTGTTTGTTTCTAAAATAATCCGTAGGTCTAAGGATTCAAACATTTGAATTTATTATGCATTTAATTAACATATTTCTATGATTGTTTATCTACAGTTGGTAATTTTCACATCATATTTGATTATTAAATATTTTGTTGATAAACATTGTGTTTGTATATACATTTCTTAACAAATATAATATATTTTAGCACTACGTATGTATTTGTAGTAAGATTAGAAGTGAAGTCATCTGGGGAAGAGTAGGGGTACAGGGAGAACGTGAGATAGTAGAGGAAACAAGACTGAGATGGTATGGACATGTAATGAGGATGTTGGAGAACATGAGATAGTAGAGGAAACAAGACTGAGATGGCATGGAGGTGTATTGAGGATGTTGGAGAACATGAGATAGTAGAGGAAACAAGACTGAGATGATATGGGCGTGTATTGAGGATGTTGGAGAACATGAGATAGTAGAGGAAACAAGACTGAGATGGTATGGGCGTGTATTGAGGATGTTGGAGAACATGAGATAGTTGAGGAAACAAGACTGAGATGGTATGCGCGTGTATTGAGAATGTTGGAGAACATGAGATAGTAGAGGAAACAAGACTGAGATGGTATGGAGGTGTATTGAGGATGTTGGAGAATTGGTATGGAGGTGTATTGAGAATGTTGGAGAACATGAGATAGTAGAGGAAACAAGACTGAGATGGTATGGTCATGTATTGAGAATGGAAAAAGAGAGGATGTCAAAGAAAATGTTGGAAATGAAGTATGTGGGAAACAGACCGCAAGGGATGCCAAGAAAGAGATGGGAAGAACAAATAACAGAAAGTGAGAGGGGAAGATTGAAAGCAATTAAAAGAGGAAGAATGGTGGAGATAGAGGAAGATGAAGGTATTTTACTAAACTGACCTGGCCACAGCCTAGAAACAGTTGTTGATGATGATGATATGTATTTGTATATTTTTCCATTTTACGTCAGTTAACCAGGAAGTCTGACTGATATCAATATATTAGTTTATAAAACAATCACATTAGCTCTACTCTTAAACAATAGTTTATTTGTATTATTTTGTGTTTATTACTATGAGCATGGCCGAGATAGTCCTCTCTGATTGGAGGTGTTAGATCTAAGTATTACTTAATAAATACTACGTTAAGTGGTTTCACTCTTTGATCCACTAAATTACACTTAATAATGTATTTACATTTTAATTAACTGAGCAATAATTATTGTTTTAAGCCCCGACCATGTTCAATGGAGGGAGGAATTTTGCCTTCAAACGTTTTCTGAATACCTTCGAAAGATTCGTTTAATCCCCGCCGGAGTCAAAACTTTGGTACAGCCTCATTGCTACCATGTGGAGGTTGAGTCATTCGGAGCTCACTAACAGAACCACTTGATAACAGTTGAGGGTTGAGTGTTTGACCCAAATATACAGTGCCAGTGCTTCTACAGTGTTTAAACGTAAGCGACACGCAGTCTTGGAAAATCACTTGTATATGAACTATTAAATATCTTGTGACCAGCTTTTGCGGCCACAATTTTTTAGGATCCACTCCTTCGTTGGACTGGACTGCAAATAACTGGGCACAAAATAGATCAGTAATTAAAATTAAATACTTATGTTCTAAAGGTTGCATTTATTTTTTTACATTTTGTTGTCAAATTAATACAAACAGAATATAAAAATGATATGCTACTTTATAAACTAAAAAAAAAGAAGTTGAATGCCTAGAAAATGCAATGAAAAGAGTTTCCTCAAGTATATAATTGGTATCGGTAATACGTTCTTATTTTAAACACTGGAAAGATTATATTCAACATTACTTTATTGTGATGTGCAATGAGAGTTAACAAATCTGTTTTAAATCACTTTATAGTAAAGTCAAGTCTGAAAATGAAGCTTATCTCCTTGAATGCTCTTTTAGAATTACACAATAAAAAGTTCATAATGTTTTGTAAAGTTACACTCTTCCAACACCTTCTCGTGTTTGTATGAAAATTAAATCTCTCTTCATTTTGGTAAAGGGAAATAGAAATACATATAAACCAAATTTTACACTGAAAACTCTTTCAGTATAAGATTATTTTACTACAAGATAACAATATTCTAATACAATTAATAATTCCAGATTCTATTAAAAGTTAAATATGTATATCACAATAAAATAGATTTTAGTAAAGTAAGTAAAATTGTTGACAGTACAAAGTGCAAAGTGTATTAAAAAATACACTTAACTATTCCTAAATATTGTTTTAATCACAGGGTGGCCGTCACACTCCATTGACAACGTAAACTTTACCTAAGCACGATAATTGAAACATTTTTGAAAAAAGAACATTACATTTCACCAAAGAGCATAAATTAAATAGTAGACTCTGTTACAAAAACTTATTAAATATGCAGAGTTATGATTTTCCAGGGAGAATCATGGTCACCAATCTATGTTGTCTGGATTAGTTTATTTTATTTGTTATGTCGCTCGTAGATATGCGCTAATAGATATGTATTTGCAACACAAATTGACCCACTTTAAGATATAGTCTTTAGTTTGATTAAGCCTAATAATTTACTTTTAGTAATTTTAAACTTCTTCCCCTGCCTTTACAAAGTTATTGTTCCATCATATCGAGTTTTTAAGTAACGTTCAGGGCCTTTTTTTTAAATGAAGTAGTATTAAAGATCACAATCTTTTATTTGAGACATATTTTTATAAGACCAATAATTTCTTGGATATATATATATTTTTCAAGTCTTTGAAAATGAATTTAATTCTCATGCTCTTTGGTGGTCTGGTGGACAAATATGTTTCGCTTCTATCTATTTTTTTGTAACATTGTTTTTAGTTCCTAATGCCATACAGCACGTGACTATTATTTAATGTGATCTTTGGTGTGGTGTTTCTACAACAATGTGTGCACCTAATATTTTAATTTCACAAATCTTATGAGTTTTAGTAAATGTCTATCTTAATATGAAAAGCGGGGGGATGTATGTACGGTTTACCGCACTACTTATTTATTTGAAATTTGTTTTAGATGCAGTTTGTATGGTTTGTATGGTTGATCGTTTTGGTAGAATATATTTTGTAAATAAGGGCAGAAGGGTCACTTTCTCAAATACAGTTTGTACATCAGTTGATTCACATCGTCTTCAGACAATTCTAAATACTCAGAACCATCAAATACACCAGACGGAGAACACTAATATTCTCATCCAACTCAGGAACTGTGTCCACTAGTCGGGCTCAGGATAACGTATTCGAAATAAACATTCGCTCTCCTGGTTGGTAAATTACTTCTAAGTCATAAGATTGTATTTTCAACATAAGTCTTTGAAGTCGAGGGGGGAATTAATAGAGAGATTGAGTGAAAAGAAGAACTAACGGCTTATGGTCAATGTTTACAACTACTTTGGGACCATAAATATAATGGTGGAATTTTACACGCCCAAAAACAATAGCAAGGAGCTCCCGTTCAATTTGTGCATAGTTTCTTTGGCTTTCTGTAATTGTAGCGGAGCATATGCAATTGGATTATTACTGTGAAGAATGACAGCTCCTGCTGCACTTTGTGAGGAATCACAGGACAAAATTGGTATTTTGGATGGATCAAAATAAGTCAAAACAGGTGCATTCGTGATTATTGTCTTAAGCTTATTGAATTCTTCATCATGTCAATGATCCCAATGCCAAATTATGTTTTTTAAAGTGTTCTAAAGTGATTAGTTTCATCAGAAAAATATTTAAAAGAAGACAAGTATGTAAGCATACCTAAATATTGTCTTAAGTCTTGAATATTGTTGGGTCTAGGCATATTAACAATAGCGAATACTTTGGCTGGATCCGGTAGCATCCCTTTACCAGTAAATGAGTGACCTTTTCTTGACAAATTTGTGACTTGCTTAAATTAAACCTCAAAGTTACAGATCTGGCTCTTTCACCAACCTGCTTCAAGCAAGAATTGTGTTGTTCTTAGCTAGATGCATAAATTAACAAATCATCGAAATAAATAATTAAATTGGGAATTCCTTCAAAAAGTTCAATCATAGTTGAGTGAAAAATCTCAGGTGCTGAGCTTATCCCAAATGGTAAACGTAAAAATATATAGCGGCCAAATGTGCACAATTTTGAGGATTTCTCATCAAGAGGGATGGTCCAAAATCCAGAATTGGCATCTAATGTTGAGAAAAATTTAGCATCCTTTAATTGGGCTTTGACAGTATCAAGTGTAGGAAAAGGAAAATGTGACCTAAGAATAGCGTTATTCAAGTTACTTGGATCCAAAGAAATCCTGTAACTACCTTAACTTTGCATGGAAGCGTTATAAAAAATAGCCAAGGAGTTACCAGAGAATAATAGTTTCTGCCTCGCATCTTTTTCAAATTCTGATGGCATCGTCGATTGCACCAGGGTGGACTGACAATCTCGACCTATCATATGAGAGTAGTTTGAATCCTGGCTTTTTGGTTGGATGGACAATGCAACCGCTCCGTACTAAGAAAAAGGTGTATTTCTTTTAGAACGAAAACTCTAGATCAGCCCTTTCCATTTTGTTTCCTCGTCCAACGCACCTAATAATCACATTTAAAATAAAATAAATGTACTGACTTTCAAACGGTTTGAATGGTTTAAATATTCTAAAATGCAAATGAATAACTAAAAATAACATTATAAAATAAAGTGTGTTTCCGAATTTAAACATAAAATGCAAATAAAATATAAAAACTGCTGTCTAATACTTACTTTTCGAAACAACATAGGCTTTACAAGTTGTGACAGTACAATAAATTAAGAACTCAGTTTTAGGTTATTGTTCCTGGATTTGATTTTATCACACCACTTTCACACAATCCAACTTACCGAATTGCATTACATTTTTTTCCTTGTTATAAGCTATCGAGGACACAATAGTATAATCTAGTAGCATAAACCTAGAATTGAATCCGAAACTGACAGGCCTACCTCAAAATAATAAACTGCTTGAATTCATTATGGACAATGCAACCGCTCCGTACTAAGAAAAAGGTGTATTTCTTTTAGAACGAAAACTCTAGATCAGCCCTTTCCATTTTGTTTCCTCGTCCAACGCACCTAATAATCACATTTAAAATAAAATAAATGTACTGACTTTCAAACGGTTTGAATGGTTTAAATATTCTAAAATGCAAATGAATAACTAAAAATAACATTATAAAATAAAGTGTGTTTCCGAATTTAAACATAAAATGCAAATAAAATATAAAAACTGCTGTCTAATACTTACTTTTCGAAACAACATAGGCTTTACAAGTTGTGACAGTACAATAAATTAAGAACTCAGTTTTAGGTTATTGTTCCTGGATTTGATTTTATCACACCACTTTCACACAATCCAACTTACCGAATTGCATTACATTTTTTTCCTTGTTATAAGCTATCGAGGACACAATAGTATAATCTAGTAGCATAAACCTAGAATTGAATCCGAAACTGACAGGCCTACCTCAAAATAATAAACTGCTTGAATTCATGATGGAAAACATATAGAATCAATTATTACAGTAAATTGTTATAAGATATGCATTATATTATGTTATAAAAACGCAAGTTGAGCAATTGTGTTACTATATGAACTCTGACTGATATACAACCCTATTTGATGCAGGAAAATGAGGTAAAGTGCTTAAGAGCTTTACCTTCCCCAAGCTAATATTCATACTCTTTATTATTAGCACCACGTCTTACTACCCGTTCGGATTATATGCCTATGTACTAATTACGCTAATGAGTTAAGGATGAGGTAGGTAGAGGAAGTGGACCCGCATTTACGTGGAGAGAGAGGGGGGAGGGAGAGAGAGTAGGAAACCATTAAGGAAAAACCACACTCAGTGCACCCGATTGGGATCGAACCCCGATCTCCCCATCCTCTGCAGTCTAGCAGTAGTTGGATGTATTTATAGTAAAACTAAGAAATTTGTGCCATTAATTTAGTGATAATACTATGCGAAGTTAGCAGCATCCAACCTATTTGAATATTTTTACGAGCACTATTGCGGGCTAACTGTACAAATTACAGGAATGTACAATATTTTGGGCACAAATTGATCACTACATATTCGCATAGGGTTAAGAATTTAGTAGCGCCCAAAGCTTGAATGTTCTTAAACGAAAACTATGGCAGAACATAGTTTGAGAATTGTGGTACAAACTCAGCATGTGACAGATCTATGTATTCACATTCGCAACTTAAACATCGTTTTTTATAATTTTTACCTATGCTAAAGAAATGCATTTTTTAAAATATATATTTTAGTATAATATTGGTAAAAAATAATGCTTCATTGCAAACTATAGCATCTAGAAATTCAGTACTTCAAATTAGTCTTCATCTAGCCTTAGGCATATACAATTATCAATTATACAACTAATAAATAAAATGGGAACCTTTACATAAATTATTTTAAAATTTTGAAAAAAAACAAACAGCATTAGCTGTTCAAAGAAAAGAGTGTATTTGAAAAATTATTTCATCAATGTATTGATCAAGCTCCCAGATTTTTGTTTTCCATCTATGGTCATAAATATATGTCTGAGCTTCGATGCAACCTCATATAATTATCGTGTACCCCAGTTGGAGACCACTATGACGTCACAGGGTGTACAGGCGGGAGAAAATAGGGTCGGAATTGAAGTGCGGGCTGGTCAGAACTGAGTACAACGTGGTGTTAACACAACTGATCGTTTTATGGTGTTTTCATGGTAACTATGGTGTTACAAACTATTAGAGTAATATATTCTTGTGGCACAAATTCAGCACTAAATATTGGCATAGGTTTCAGAATTTGTGCCGCTAGTGGTGCTGCCAACTTCACGGACCTCAATCGAGAAACCACTGTGTTTGTTGCGGGATGTCGTGGAGGTGAGTGAGTTGAGGGGTGAATGTGCGAGGGGGGGGGAAGTGGAGGGGAGTGAGTTGAGGGGTGAATGTGCGAGGGGGGGGAAGTGGAGGGGAGGGAGTTGTGGGGTGAATGTGCGAGGGGGGGGGGAAGTGGAGGTATACGGCCCTTACAACTACCATATAACCTCTACGTCCTAGCCTTGACCCTGCATGGCTACGAGGTCGATCCCACAGCAGTGACCGTTATACGTCTTCAGACCTGCCAACATCCCCTCCCCGAACTACGGAGTAATTATTCTATACAACCCCATGTTCTTGGGGTGTTTTATCAAGAGGAGCAGCTCACTACATTCTTACAAGTGATATTCACACTTTCAGCTTCAATAATGATTAAATTTATCTCCATAGAGGCCTAGGCTTATCTAAAATTTGATAGAAATCTTTAATTTGATGTAAATGATATAAAGTAGACAAACAGCCAAATAAAATGTCCAAAGTGCATCAAGCTTTGGCGTTTTGAGTGAGTTAACCGAAATAATATAATGTATACTGTTGCCATATATGATGTTCAATACCTTGCTACCAATAAAACATAAGCTAAGTAAAATGACCAATCTTTACTCATGACCAACCTTGGGCATCGCTAGCCTTTATTTGTTGGTGGAAACAGGAATAACCAGGTTGGTTTCAAGTTATTTTATTGAGAGGGTCTAAGAGGGTTTCACTTGTTGTGGTTAGTGATAAAGTCCCCAAATGGAGTTGTACATATTTTTTAAACATTAAACTCCTCATAAAGCAATCCAGTGTATTATAATATGTAATCCAGGCTGTAGCTACTAGAAATATTACAAGATTCCGATTAGCTACGACCTAAACTTTGGTGAGGAACACAAAAATACATTACTAATTATGTTTGAAATTTGAGATTGGCTATAACGATTTTGTATAAAATGTATATAATGGGAGTGTTTGACATCAACGTGACAAATAAAGCCGTACACGTGTTTATTCGGGGGAGGGGAGGGGAGGATTCATTTATTGATAAAATATGAGTATTTTAAAATTGGCTTTTGCGATTTGGTTCAAATTTTTATCGGGGAACTATTTTATATTATCAATAATAATGTAGCTTTTTTTTATCTCAAATAAATTGATTTTTGATTAATTTTCTTATGACAATATATGAAAAACTTGATTTTTTTGGAAATATGTCATTGAAAATTCAATTCAAAATGAGAATTTTGGTATAGTCAATCATGATAAATAATACGTTTTTATTCTTACAAATAACAAATATTTTTATAGTAATTTAAAAATGATTGATTTTTGAAAATTTAAATTTGGTTATATATATTTGAACAATTCGGTTTAAAATATAAACATGAAGAGTATTTAATATTATTAACAAGATGATGTGAGGAAAACATAAATAATGAAAGTTGACTTAAAATCTATTTTTGAGAATTATCTTTATAGCTATAATACACATTAAGCCATTCATACATACCTTGTCAGTCCGTTCTCTTAGGGAGTAGGCAAGAAACTTTCAACATATTTCAAAATACAACTCCGTACTTAGTCAATCCTCACTATCTTCCTACACACTTCCCTATACTTGGGCACTCTCTTGCTTCAACAACATCCACAGGTGACCTGGCGGTCTAGGGGTAAGGTGTCAGACCTCTATTCTGGCGGCCGGGGTTCAATCCTCACTATCTACCTACACACTTCCCTATACTTGGGCACTCTCTTGCTTCAACAACATCCACAGGTGACCTGGCGGTCTAGGGGTAAGGTGTCAGACCTCTATTCTGGCGGCCGGGGTTCAATCCTCACTATCT
>CABEEJ010007738.1:0-17181 GCA_901482245.1 Timema douglasi | reverse complement strand
GGGGTTCAATCCTCGGTCCCGGCACAGATTTATCTGATTACCAAACCCTTCCTTCACCTCTGACAAGACATCTTGTGAATGTGGGGAATGCCAGGCCTCCACCGTGGTTCGGATTCCACGTTAAACTGTAGGTCCTTCATTTCATATCACAATCACCCTACCATCACACATGAGCGTAAGTGCGTATAACCCGAACGGGTAGTAAGACGCGGTGCTAATAATAATAACAACATCCATACACCGAGTCAGTCATGCTCTTTTACTCTTAAAACTTGTAACGTTTCTCTTTTTCACATAATCATCTACAACACTTAGCCACGTCTTACATGGCCTGCCCCTTCCTTTTGATCTACACACTCTACCTTCATATATGTACTTCGTCATTCGCTCGATCCACACTCATCCTCTCAACATGACCAGACCAACGTAAGACGTTTCTTTCACATTTACCTGTTGGACTCCCTTTCAAACCGCCCTCCTTCAGCGCCCATTCATTGCTGACTCTGTCCTTACGAGTTCTACAAATATAATCCCAGCACGATGAACATGCTAGCTCAACCTTGTAGAGCACATTTTAACACTAGACTTCTAACAATTACTCGCTGTATCCCAGGTCATGGGTTCGAATCCTCGAATAACTTCAAAGAGTATTGTTGGTAAAATTGGGGTTTCTCCTTCCACGACGATGGATTAAAGGCTGGGTGAAATGTCTGATCTAGATTTAAGATAGTTTGTAAGATGTGTGCTGATATAATTAGCTGGTTCATAAAGAGGACGTCGAATTTTCCTTATATAAATATCATACGTTACCAAGTAAAGTTATTTTAAATGTGTTTTACTATCCTTTTTGGTAATACGCCTATGTACTAATTATACTACTGTGTTAGGCACTAGGTAGGTTAAATCTAGAGGAAGTGTACCAGCATTTGAGTGGATGTAGAGTGTGAACCCAATTAAGAAAAACCACCGTCAGCACATCGATTAGAGATCAAACACCTATCTCCCCACCTGGAATCTATTGCAAAATTAGCGCTTTTAACATGCAACCACCTGAGCTAGTCTTTAAAGGTATTTAAATTTTGACTGAATTTCTCGAATTTCAATATTTAAAAAACCTATAAATTTGTTTCAAAAGGATTATCTGTTAAGTTTTGTATAGTATAAATATATAAGTATTGAGTAATTTTTTTTAATAGCTCAAAAGATTTGATTCAATATTGATAACAGGGACCATCTTAAATGTTCAATAGTAGTATATTATGATTATTTTTCTAAAGTAAATTAATTCGACTAGCGGATGAATATTGCTATTGGGAGGTTAAAGTTATCTCTACCAGATAAAAGTTATCAGCCACTTTAAAGTTTTACGCGTTTTATGAACTGAATTCATCTGCCAGATAAACTATCTGTAGGATAAATATATTTTTATTCAGAATACGCAAGGTTCGTACTGTTTTTACAGGTGCAAGCATGCGTGTAGGCCCTGCTGATAGCGCTACAACCTAGCGAATGGTGAGAACATTCAACAGTTGTTATATAATGGCGGCTATAACCTAGCGAGTGGTGAGAACATTCAACAGTTGTTATATAATGGCGTCACCTGGTCGCAGAAGCTAAGTTGTCTTGCAAGTAATAATTTCGGTGTCTGCCAAAATGTGGACAATAGTTCAGTACAACGTTTACAACATTTTATTTACTGTACTCACATTTTGATAATTTGTTCTTATATAAATATAACTCTACAAATAGTTTGTCAGTTTATATAAAAGTGCGAGTTAATAGTTCTAACTTTATATAGTTAGAGCCTGGGCCTGAGTTTACTAAACACGTGAACCAAGATTTTAACCTAAACACTTATTCTGATAGGAAAAACCTCATCAAAAACAACGCGTCACTTTGGCAACCACCATTTTAAATTTCAGATAAAAGTTATCAGGTACTTAAACCTCCCGATACAAATGTGATGGATAAATACATTTTATCTGTCAAATAAATTTTATATGGCAGTCATAAGACACACTATTAACTTATCCACCAGATTAATATTTATCCAGGAGTCATAATACTGGCCCTGAGTTGAATAAAAAATTAATTTATTATTTTGAGAAATTCAGTTTTCTCGCTGCATTATTTAGTTAACTAAATACTTCTTCAGACGGTAAGAAATAATTGTTGATAGCTAAAAAGTTACTAAAAATAATTTTCATTTATTTTACGTAAAGTTATGTTATCTTCAGCTGTCACTTTTAATAGATAACATTTATAAAAATAATATATAATACTATTAAATACTATATAATAATATGATATATAAAACAATACTAGTTGTATTAAAAACAATGTCAATGGTTAACACACAAATTTGTTTGTAACTTGTAAAAATCTCTTCCAACCATATTAATACTGTACCCTTAATGCGTCCTTAAGGGACAGGGGAAGGATGTACAAAACAACAACAATAAAAATAAACCAAGAAATGGCAGAGTGACCCATATGAATGCACAAAACCACATATATGAATGTATATGTGAACTTAATCCAGCCGGATCGCTTCACATAATTATATACCTATGTTTTAAAAAGGAATAATTATTAAATGGCAAGAGGTAATGTTTTAATGCGACAACATCGGTAAATGTATAAAGATAAAACAAAGGTGAAAAAATTGATTTTAATCTATTTAGAAGAATCATATATTAGTTTAAACAATACAATATATATTTCAAAAATTATTATTACATTTAATACTACCACAATGTGATATCTTTACTCGTCAAATAAATAACTTTTACTGTTATTATTGAGAACCAACTTAACTATCCAAAGAAATGCAAAATAGAGTTTGACTGCATTTAATAATCCTCAAATATTACTATCCAGATATCCTCAGTCAAAATATACAAACAGAAGAGACTCATTTAATCGCTCTGATCTTTAATTTTAAACATTTTGTCAGATACTCCCAAAATATTTTTATTTTTTTATTCTTCTTCACAGTTTTCTCTTTACATTGCTATAAAACGTTCCATTATTTTAAAATTCTTTGTGTGCTGAAATAAATGATATATAACATGTCGCATTGATTCCCATAAACCCAAGAAATACTTCTAGGTATATTTTATGCATTGAAGGGAATGTTTACAAATATTTCATGATCTAATGGTGGTAGCAATATTTTAATTGTGTTTTCAGTTATGGATATGCCTAATCCTTCAGTAAATGAAATTAAGCAAAGTCCTAAAACTGTGAGTGCTTCCAAAACTAAGGTTGTTCGTCATCATCTTGTTGATTATGAAAAATATATTAACAAATACCAAGAGCCATTTTTATATGACATCATTGACATGGTGTCTCTTAGCAAACAAATCCAAAGTTTTTATGCGTGTGAAAGTTGGGGTGGTAATATGACTATTTCTTTTTCAAATCGAAATGTATTATCACTTACTACAAACATTCACTGCACACAGTGTAACATAAAACTCTCAAGTAGCAATTGTCAGAGTGTTGTGTGTGATTCTGAAATTGTACACGATATAAACATCCGATTGGTGTATGCCCTACGTGCAATTGGCAAAGGGGGAGCAATCTGGAACTCTATTTTGCGGCGTCATGAGCCTACCTAAACCTCCTAAGTTTGTAAAATATAATACAATTTTAAGTTCTACTGCAAAATATGTTTGTGAAAAGACTATGAGTGAAGCTGCACTAGAGTATGTTCAGCAAAATGAGTGAAACCGTGACATCCCATGTGCTTTTGATGGCACGTGGCAAAAACTTGGACATAGATCGCTGAATGGAATGGTCACTGCTATCAACGTAGCTACTGGACAGGTTATTGATGTCTCCATCTTATCAAAATACTGCCATGCAAACTAAGATTAGAAAATACACATACGGATGTATGTTTAGCAAACTATTCTGGAGATAGTGGCATATATGAAACCATATGGGCCAGATTTTGAAATAGAAAAAATAAAATGTGTAGGCCACGTACATAAATGGACAGGATCACGATTACGAACTCTAAAGTTGAAGAGCTCTAAAACAAAATTGACTTATGGCAAAACATTGGGAGGTCGTGGTAGACTTACAGATGCCATGATAAATTAAATACAATTGTACCACAGACTTGCTATTAGAAGACATACAAGTAGCCTTGAAAAGATGAAAAGGAAAGTTTGGGCTGAATATTTCCATCTTTGTTCCAGCAATGCACGCACTGTGTCCTTAAGAAATGAACGCATGGTGTGAATATAAAAAGGAACCTATAATCATATAAAACATACACAACTACCGGAAGCTGTAATACAAGAGATAAAACCCATGTTTAGGGATTTGGCACAACCAGACCTTTTGAAAAAATGTTTACAAGGTGGCACACTAAACCCAAATGAGTCGCTGAACAATATTATTTGGCACCGACTTCCCATGAATGTTTTTGTGTCACTAAATTCCTTATAGTTTGTTGCTTATGAAGCAATATCAACCTTCAATATAGGCAATGTAACCAAGTGCCTGGTGTTTGAGAATCTTGGGTTGGATCCGGAGGACCATTGTGTTCAAGTAATGAAGAAGAAAGACCAGCGTCAAATTTGGAAGGCTGAAAAAGCTATTGATGAAAGAAAAGGTTGTAAGATGTCTTTCAAGTAGAAGATCCAGACAATCCATCTTATGGTGCTGGAATGCACTAAATCCTGATTTTTTTAAAAGTAAAATATAGGAATTATTTTTAAAACTTGTTTTCCCAAAACTTTGGTTGTTGTTTTTTGTATTTAGGTACATATTTTCAAAACTATACAAGATATAATTATACATTTTTATTTAGTTTGGAAATTTAATCATGACTATTTTAACGGGGACTTTTGTTAAATATAACAATAAACTGAATTTACATTGATATAAATATGTTGAGGTGTGTTGGAAAATATGAAAAAAAAAATTAATGTGTTTAAAAATTAATAAAATTTCTCTTTTTTGAAAGATGTATAAATCCACTCTATTAATTGTTAGAATATACCTATAGATGAATCATAAAAAAATCAGTTTATTACCTATTATAGTTTCTGAGAAAAATGTGCCTAAATTAACCATAATTTAGCATTAGTTGAATAGGAAAGGGGACTCCCCTTAATCTGTTTGTTTAGTCTGAAGTCACAAGGGTGATTCAGCCGCTTTGCTATCTAAGTAGAGGACCTCTTTGAGCTCTCTATTATTATATTAACGATTTTTGATTATTAATGGGTCTCTTCAATACTAATTCATATAAATAATTAATTATATAACTATTTTGTTTCGAACACAGTCTTCTTCAAGGACTGCTATTACTTTGAGATTGTGGAATATATCCTCAAATGTACTGCGCAAGCGCAGACTCTGCCATATTTATGTTTTTCAACACTCTCCAATTTGCCCTGTGAGGCCATGTATTATTTATTTACCTCTGTTGTTTTACTTTGAATAAATAATTCAATATTTTCTTAGACTTGCAAATGTTCCTATTTTTGTTACATTAAATTCCTTATAGATTCCGCCCACCCTCTTCCCGGCTATAGTGGTTACAGGTAAAGGTGGTGTTCGGTACAACATTAGATTCCATATTTAGATCTACTACGACATGTTTACATGAAACATGTATTTAGACGCACTGTACACTATGCACTATGCATTATGAAGATAGTGTCCACTAAACTGTGTTCTGCAACTGAAAATATTGCATAGCTATAACATATAGCATATTATAATAAAGCTTTGTTTAGTGGTATTCTTGAGCACACACATTAGTCATTGTTTAACCTAAAACACCACTCCTGATTCTAACTATCGGGCTAGTGTTCAATCCTTACCAAGTGAATCAGATTGTTCTTTACGGGTGGTTTCATATTCTCTCAAGGCGAGTGCTAATGTCTGAAATCAATAGTAAGATGCATAACACCAAATAAGTAGCAAGCTATTGTATTTTAGAGTTGTAGTCAGTCTCTCTAATCACTCGTCCTAAAGAATTGCTCAGTTCCCCTGGATGGTAAGCAAACAGCCTGGTAGTTGTGTATAGCGGGTAGTATCGTATATACTGGCGGGGTCTGTTGTCGCTGACTATCTCACTCATGCAGCACCAGATGTAATGACGTCACGACGAGAAGTTGTCTCGGGGGATAGACGAGTGTCGCTAGTGACTCGATCCTTGGTGACGTGGCGAGGTCCCTCCAGAGAGAAATACCACTGGTGGATTTGTCCCAGAATTGTGAAGGTAGACCGAAACAATGATATATAGTTTTGGTTGATTTTACACACGCTCGTTCTAGGGCAATTATTTCCATGCTTTACAAACAAAAGAGATCCGTTATCTTAGGCGCCGACTTGTAAAAAAACACATTGTGGGTGCTCTAAAAAAAGTGGTGTGGGGGTGGTATAACATTTTAATTACCTAGCACCGTATTTTAAAATGGCTGAAATTAAGGTGCAATTTGTTAGTCCCGATGTACTGTACTTGACAGAAACAGCTCGAGTAACATTGCGGCGATAAATGTGTTTTCAATCTTAGCACCCGACAAATGGGGGTGCAGTTTCCCATGATTATATCTTCTCCCTTTCTACACCATCAGTGTAGGTAGCTGTGTGAATGGCTAAACGTGGTAAAGCTAAGTACATGACAAAAATTTACCTTTATCGGTGTACAAAATTAAAGTGTAATAACTAGGAAAAAACAGCCCAGTCGGTTAGAAAGAGAGAGCAGACACTCTGATTGCTCCACTTCTGGTTGAGATATGGAGAAGAAGGACTGAGATGTTTGTTATAAACACGGCACATCAACAGTAACTGTGTCCTACTCCAGCCAAACCAAACAACAGCAACTGTGTCCTACTCCAGTCAAACCAAACAACAGTAACTGTGTCCTACTTCAGTCAAACCAAACAACAGTAACTGTGTTCTACTCCAGTCAAACCAAACAACAGTAACTGTGTTCTACTCCAGTCAAACCAAACAAAAGTAACTGTGTCCTACTTCAGTCAAACCAAACAACAATAACTGTGTCCTACTTCAGTCAAACCAAACAAAAGTAACTGTGTCCTACTTCAGTCAAACCAAACAACAATAACTGTGTCCTACTTCAGTCAAACCAAACAACAGTAACTGTGTCCTACTTCAGTCAAACCAAACAACAGTAACTGTGTCCTACTTCAGTCAAACCAAACAACAGTAACTGTGTCCTACTTCAGTCAAACCAAACAACAGTAACTGTGTCCTACTTCAGTCAAACCAAACAACAGTAACTGTGTCCTACTTCAGTCAAACCAAACAACAGTAACTGTGTCCTACTTCAGTCAAACCAAACAACAGTAACTGTGTCCTACTTCAGTCAAACCAAACAACAGTAACTGTGTCCTACTTCAGTCAAACCAAACAACAGTAACTGTGTCCTACTTCAGTCAAACCAAACAACAGTAACTGTGTCCTACTTCAGTCAAACCAAACAACAGTAACTGTGTCCTACTTCAGTCAAACCAAACAACAGTAACTGTGTCCTACTTCAGTCAAACCAAACAAAAGTAACTGTGTCCTACTTCAGTCAAACCAAACAACAATAACTGTGTCCTACTTCAGTAAAACCAAACAACAGCAACTGTGTCCTACTGCAGTCAAACCAAACAACAGTAACTGTGTCCTACTTCAGTAAACCAAACAACAATAATTGTGTCCTACTTCAGTAAAACCAAACAACAGTAACTGTGTCCTACTTCAGTAAACCAAACAACAGTAACTGTGTCCTACTTCAGTAAACCAAACAACAGTAACTGTATTCTACTCCAGTCAAACCAAACAACAGTAACTGTGTTCTACTTCAGTCAAACCAAACAACAGTAACTGTGTCCTACTTCAGTCAAACCAAACAACAATAACTGTGTCCTACTCCAGTCAAACCAAACAACAATAACTGTGTCCTACTCCAGTCAAACCAAACAACAATAACTGTGTCCTACTTCAGTCAAACCAAACAAAAGTAACTGTGTCCTACTTCAGTCAAACCAAACAAAAGTAACTGTGTCCTACTCCAGTCAAAACAAACAACAGTAACTGTGTCCTACTCCAGTCAAACTAAACAATAATAACTGTGTCCAACTCCAGTAAAAACAAACAACAGTAACTGTGTCCTACTCCAGTCAAACCAAACAAAAGTAACTGTGTCCTACTTCAGTCAAACCAAACAATAATAACTGTGTCCTACTCCAGTCAAACCAAACCATAATAACTGTGTCCTACTCCAGTCAAACCAAACAACAATAACTGTGTCCTACTCCAGTCAAACCAAACAACAATAACTGTGTCCTACTCCAGTCAAACCAAACAACAATAACTGTGTCCTACTCCAGTCAAACCAAACAACAATAACTGTGTCCTACTCCAGTCAAACCATACAACAATAACTGTGTCCTACTCCAGTCAAACCAAACAACAATAACTGTGTCCTACTCCAGTCAAACCAAACAACAGTAACTGTGTCCTACTTCAGTCAAACCAAACAACATTGACTGTATTCAACAGAAACTATGTGCTGAGCTAATGGACATTAGCTCACACAGTTATGTCGCTTGTCACTTTTCAAGAAATCAGATATTCTTCATGAACTACGGTGGATTTTGGACTCGCCTCAACCCAGACGGGACTGTGAGTGTATTCTGAGATCATCGCTAATAAGCTTCGTCTAATTCAAATGTGGTTATCCACTACTAAAAGTAATGTTGAGACTACATATGTTTCGTATCACCTCCCTCTTTCTCTGCTCATTATGCATGCGCCTATCCCCCCTGGCACCCGCACTGGTCATCACTGTTGCCCTGAGACATGATTGGTTAAACTCCATTTTCCCTTTCTTTGTTTGGTCCCAATCGGGGAAATTATTTAATATGTTGTACGAGCAGAATTAGAGACAGAACGTTTTACATTTTACCGCTAGTCGGGTGATTAACTGTTATTTTCTACTACTGCTACCCAATAGAGCCCAGCCAGGACGCTATGACGTCAGTTGCAGTCACCCCTCGGGTTCGCCGGAGGTAGCGACCCGCCACAGCGAGACCATCAACATCAAATCGCCAACCGTCGGTGCACTTCAAGTACACACCCTATTCTATCTCTGAGACTACAACGATGGAGTACACGCAGGAATGATTGTCGAAATGTGCTGACTATTTTGTTATCTTTTTGTCAAGCCTTAGTCTATGGTTGGTTTGTATTGGTGTACGCCTGGCGTTGTATCAGAAATAAGAAAATTGAATGTATATTGTGAGCAGCTATGGTTAGGATTATTGTCAGGTCTGCATATTTGCAGTTTGTGGCGCGTTGGGCTCCCACTGAGCCAATCGCTTGTGTTACAGGTGTTATGAACTGGCTTGTTTGTACCTTCTAAGTGTTTTCCAACGAGGTCTCAAGAACTTCTTCTACATCCTCATATTCGTCGTTGTCATCTTCACCATCTTCAGCAGATAATGATGATAGGTGGGTGGGTCTCACTTGCTTATGCTCGCCTTTACAATCTGTTATATTATATTGTTTTTAACATGTAGGCCTATTTGTGATGACTTTAAATAATTTAACAAACAAAAATCAATATCCTTGAAAATATGTTTAGGTGTATAAATTAAATGACAATGACAAATTAAAAGATATCCTAATCAGCAAAAATCTATTTTAGATTAACTTCTCTTAAGCAGTTATAACAAAGTCTCTAATAAAACTACAATAACTTATTACTTGAAGTCTTACCTGGTATTTATTTAATTAACACTGGAAAAAGACTTGATAGTATTTTTTTATTACACTTCGCAGAT
Organism: Timema douglasi; assembly: GCA_901482245.1. Classification (NCBI taxonomy): domain Eukaryota; kingdom Metazoa; phylum Arthropoda; class Insecta; order Phasmatodea; family Timematidae; genus Timema; species Timema douglasi. The sequence goes on along the minus strand of CABEEJ010007738.1, from coordinate 7,360 downwards.
TTTGTTTGAATACTATAAACATCCTAACACTCGAGGTTAAGTCTAGAGGGCAACACAATACAATCTTGGGGCTAAAAGATATATTTAACAATATTGATACGCAAATTTGAATTTTCGAATAATGTATATTGATCACTGAGAAACACTCGCTATATTTTATCACACGCTTTAATGTTTATTAGTTAAATCATTATTCAAATATCACTAAAAAACCGTTTATTTTCCAAGGATAACATGCTCACACACCGAACTAATATTAACAAAAGAACACACGGATTACTGAATAGCCGAATTAATATTTAATAAAATACTGTATTATTAAAATTTGTAATACAATTACTAACGGTAGCATAGACCTGCCTAAATACTCAACTAAAAATATTTTTGTTTGCTTCAACTTATAGACACACGCACGATGTTTTATAACTCTATTTTATACGATAATTCACTGTTATAACATCTCTTTTAAATTGTTATATTTGGTTTATGAAAATAACCGTTTGGTTGTTTGTATAGTTTTGAAGTTTGCTTTTGCTGTTTAATTCTAATTAATTATTTAAAATCAAAAGAACGTTCAAAGTGGCCTTACATGCTGAAAAAAATATGGTCACTGAATCTAAGATACGCTGACAGTTGGTGACGTAGAGAACCTTGTTACTGGTTGGACGGAGAATAGAATTAATACTCGTGTTTACAAAATTTAAACTTTATATTATTTCACAAACATTTTGTATGCTTTTTCCTCGTTAATATCAAAAACCATTTAATTACGTTAAAGAGATACGAGGCCAGTTATAAAAATATTAATAACTGAATATAATACCATTGTATGTAAAATTTCACGCTCTATTTAACTTGTAATTTCCACAAGAGTTAAAAGAAAAATAAGAATGAATTTAGTAGACTTTTTTTCTTAAATTTGGTTATGGAAAATCCAATTCTACTGTAGTTATCTGGGAAGTATTGTTAAAAGTGAGTGATCATATTTTTAGTTTTACTAATAGTAATACTTAACAAATAGTAATTATTTCCAAAATGTTGACAAGGTTACTTTCAGACAATGTTGGCATTACTGATATCATCAGTTAGCCTCTGCTAGCTGTCATGTAAAACCATAGAAGTGATAACGGCTGTAGTTAATCAAAGGTATTGATAGTTATCTCATAATACTCAACTTAAAGGACTATTTAAACTGGCCATAATGCTTGTAGCCTGTTATATAATATATAACTATTCTATAAATTAAAACATAGATTCCTTATTATAGTTAATAAACAGGATAACGGATAACTAAAGAACCATTAATATGTATACTTATGTACTATCCTTTTGTGACAATTCAATAAAATTCTGATATCTTTGTGTTTCATCCTTTGAATGTATGCAGCCCTCTCTAAGCTATTAGGGTGGGCTCAACTGTGTCCTACTCCAGTCAAACCTAACAACAGTAGCTGTGTCCTACTACAGTCAAACCAAACAACAGAAACTGTGTCCTACTCCAGTAAACCAAACAACAGTAACTGTGTCCTACTCCAGTAAACCAAACACAGTAACTGTGTCCTACTCCAGTAAACCAAACAACATTTTTTGGGTCCTACTCCAGTCAAACCAAACAAAAGTATTTGTGTCCTACTTCAGTCAAACCAAACAACAGTAACTTTGTTCTACTCCAGTCAAACCAAACAACATTATTTGGGTCCTACTCCATTCAAACCAAATAACAGTAACTGTGTTCTAATCCAGTTAAACCAAACAACAGTATTTGTGTCCTACTCCAGTCGAACCAAACAACAGTAACTGTGTTCTACACCATTCAAACCAAATAACAGTAACTGTGTTCTACTCCAGTCAAACCAAACAACATTATTTGGGTCCTACTCCATTCAAACCAAATAACAGTAACTGTGTTCTACTCCAGTCAAACCAAACAACAGTGTTTGTGTCCTACTACAGTCAAGTGAGTAAGAAACTAGGATTAAAAAATAAAAATTATTTTAATTCCATAATATCAAAGATGTATGTATTTGGGTTATTTAACGGGAACTTTTGAACCGACTGATTATAACATGACATGACTTACAAACTACATTAGTTTTAGAACCGATTCAACACCCAGTCCCCCGGTCATTAACTTATCATTGGGAAAGGAAAAGCCCCAATCTAACCAATGATACTCTGATTTGCCTTGCCAGAAACAGAACCCGGGACCTCTAGCTCTAGCTCAGTAGACAGCCAGCCAACCACCTGATTGATACAAGATGAATGATATTAACAGTGATACAGGATGTATGATATTAATAGTTATACAGGATGTATGATATTAACAGTGATACAAGATGTATGATATTAATGATATTAACAGTGATACTGGATGTATGATATTCATAGTGATACAGGATGTATGATATTAACAGTGATACAGGATGTATGATATTAATAGTGATACAGGATGTATGATATTAACAGTGATACAGGATGTATGATATTAATAGTGATACAAGATGTATGATATTAATAGTGATACAGGATGTATGATATTAACAGTGATACAGGATGTATGATATTAATAGTGATACAGGATGTATGATATTATCAGTGATATAATATGTATGATATTAACAGTGATACAAGATGCATGATATTAATGATATTAACAGTGATACAAGATGTATTATATTAACAGTGATACAATATGTATGATATTAACAGTGATACAAGATGTATGATATTAACAGTGATACAGGATGTATGATATTAATAGTGATACAGGATGTATGATATTAACAGTGATATAATATGTATGATATTAACAATGATACAGGATGTATGATATTAACAGTGATACAGGATGTATGATATTAATAGTGATACAGGATGTATGATATTAACAGTGATACAGGATGTATGATATTAATAGTGATACAGGATGTATGATATTAATAGTGATACAGGATGTATGATATTAATAGTGATACAAGATGTATGATATTAACAGTGATACAGGATGTATGATATTAACAGTGATACAGGATGTATGATATTAATAGTGATACAGGATGTATGATATTAATAGTGATACAAGATGTATGATATTAACAGTGATACAGGATGTATGATATTAATAGTGATACAGGATGTATGATATTAACAGTGATACAGGATGTATGATATTAATAGTGATACAGGATGTATGATATTAACAGTGATACAGGATGTATGATATTAATAGTGATACAGGATGTATGATATTAATAGTGATACAGGATGTATGATATTAACAGTGATACAGGATGTATGATATTAATAGTGATACAGGATGTATGATATAAACAGTGATACAGGATGTATGATATTAACAGTGATACAAGATGTATGATATTAACAGTGATACAGGATGTATGATATTAATAGTGATTCAAGATGTATGATATTAATAGTGATACAGGATATATGATATTAATAGTGATACAATATGTATGATATTAATAGTGATACAGGATGTATGATATTAACAGTGATACAGGATGTATGATATTAATAGTGATAGAGGATGTATGATATTAATAGTGATACAGGATGTATGATATTAATAGTGATACAAGATGTATGATATTAACAGTGATACAGGATGTATGATATTAACAGTGACACAGGATGTATTATATTAATAGTGATACAGGATGTATGATATTAATAGTGATACAAGATGTATGATATTAACAGTGATACAGGATGTATGATATTAACAGTGATACAGGATGTAGAATATTAATAGTGATACAGGATGTATGATATTAATAGTGATACAAGATGTATGATATTAACAGTGATACAGGATGTATGATATTAATAGTGTTACAGGATGTATGATATTAATAGTGATACAGGATGTATGATATTAATAGTGATACAGGATGTATGATATTAACAGTGATACAATATGTATGATATTAACAATGATACAGGTTGTATGAAATTAATAGTGATACAGGTTGTATGATATTAATAGTGATACAAGATGTATGATATTAACAGTGATACAATATGTATGATATTAACAGTGATACAGGTTGTATGAAATTAATAGTGATACAGGATGTATGATTTTAATAATGATACAGGATGTATGATATTAATAGTGATACAGGATGGATGATATTAATAATGATACAGGATGTATGATATTAATAGTGACACAGGATGTATGATATTAATAGTGATACAGGATGTATGATATTAACAGTGATACAGGTTGTATGATATTAATAGTGATACAGGATGTATGATATTAATAGTGATACAGGATCTATGATTTTAATAATGATACAAGATGTATGATATTAATAGTGATACAGGATGGATGATATTAATAATGATACAGGATGTATGATATTTATAGTGATACAGGATGTATGATATTAATAGTGATACAAGATGTATGATATTAATAGTGATACAAGATGTATGATACTAACAGTGATACAATATGTATGATATTAACAGTGATACAGGTTGTATGAAATTAATAGTGATACAGGATGTATGATATTAATAATGATACAGGATGTATGAAATTAATAGTGATACAGGATGTATAATATTAATAGTGATACAAGATGTATGATATTAATAGTGATAAAAGATGTATGATATTAATAGTGATACAAGATGTATGATATTAATAATGATACAGGATGTATGATATTAATAATGATACAGGATGTATGATATTAATAGTGATACAAGATTATGATATTAACAGTGATACAGGTTGTATAATACTAACAGTGATACAGGTTGTATGATATTAATAGTGATACAGGATGTATGATATTAATAATGATACAGGATGTATGATATTAATAGTGATACAAGATGTATGATATTAACAGTGATACAATATGTATGATATTAACAGTGATACAGGATGTATGATATTAACAGTGATACAGGATGTATGATATTAATAGTGATACAGGATGTATGATATTAATAGTGATACAGGATGTATGATATTAACAGTGATACAGGATGTATGATATTAACAGTGATACAGGATGTATGATATAACCAGTGATACAATATGTATGATATTAACATTGATACAGGATGTATGATATTAATAGTGATACAAGATGTATGATATTAACAATGATACAGGATGCATGATATTAACAGTGATACAATATGTATGATATTAACAGTGATACAGGATGTATGATATTAATAGTGATACAATATGTATGATATTAACAGTGATACAGGATGTATGATATTAATAGTGATACAGGATGTATGATATTAACAGTGATACAGGTTGTATGATATTAACAGTGATACAGGATGTATTATATTAATAGTGATACAGGTTGTGTGATACTAACAGTGATATAGGTTGTATGGTATAAATAGTGATACAGGATGTATGATATTAATAGTGATACAAGATGTATGAAATTAGCAGTGATACAGGATGTATGATATTAATAGTGATACAGGATGTATGATATTAATAGTGATACAGGATGTATGATATTAATAGTGATAAAGGATGTATGATATTAATAGTGATACAGGATGTATGATATTAACAGTGATACAAGATGTATGATATTAACAGTGATACAGGATGTATGATATTAACAGTGATACAGGATGTATGATATTAATAGTGATACAAGATGTATGATATTAATAGTGATACAGGATGGATGATATTAACAGTGATACAGGATTTATGATATTAACAGTAATACAGGATGTATGATATTAACAGTGATACAGGATGTATGATATTAATAGTGATACAGGATGTATGATATTAATATTGATACAAGATGTATTATATTAACATTGATACAGGATGGATGATATTAATAGTGATACAGGATGTATGATATTAATAGTGATTCAAGATGTATGATATTAACAGTGATATAATATGTATGATATTAACAGTGATACAGGATGTATGATATTAACAGTAATACAGGATGTATGATATTAACAGTGATACAGGATGTATGATATTAACAGTGATACAATATGTATGATATTAACAGTGATACAGGATGTATGATATTAACAGTAATACAGGATGTATGATATTAATAGTGATACAGGATGTATGATATTAATAGTGATACAGGATGTATGATATTAATACTGATACAAGATGTATGATATTAACAGTGACACAGGATGTATGATATTAACGGTGATACAGGATGTATGATATTAACAGTGATACAGGATGTATGATATTAATAGTGATACAGGATGTATGATATTAACAGTGATACAGGATGTATGATATTAATAGTGATACAAGATATATGATATTAACAGTGATACAGGATGTATTATATTAATAGTGATACAAGATGTATGATATTAATAGTGATACAGGATGTTGTGATTCGGTCTCAGCAAACGTCTCAGAGAAATCTTGTTTCAAGTCTTTGTAAGCCTTATATATATAATTTTATATATATATATATAAAGTCCTGACTCACTGACTGACTCATCAACGCCCAGCCCAAACCCTTGGGCCCAGAAAGCTGAAATTTTGCATATAGGCTGCCTTTATGATGTAGACAAGGAATAAGGCCGTGTTTTTTTAAATCCCCACGGAATAGGGAATAAAGAGGATTAATATAATTCTTATACCACAGTTGGTCACGGGCAATGCCATGCGGGACTGATAGTTAACCATATATTTGTGAAATAAATTTAAAATGTCCACTGAAGTAATTTGAACCCTTAATTCAGTTATGTATTTTATTTTTATGAGATAGTTAAAACGCAATTTATAAATTTTCACAGAATTAACTTTATTCAGTACTAGTTTGGTAAAATTACAAACTTGCGTGAGTGTTGTTTAGTGTTTCCCTCCTCTGGCGCCTGTGACAATGACAATGACAATAGTAATAATAGAACTACCAACATTACGAAACCAAATCTCCTCGGCTGTCAGTCAGTGGTCCTCGCAGGAAGTTAACCTGGCGTCAATAACGACCTCATTGACATCCTGCGGAAACTGCTCTTTTCCGCGGAGTAAACAATCCGCAGGAAACTGCGCTTTCCACTCATGTTGAGCTCATTATTGGCGCACACTGACCCGAACCTGGAAGGTCGCTGCTCGAATCCAGGCGGAGCACATCCAGAGCCTTATGGAAGGCAAACATTAGAAAATAGTACAATATTTTAACAACACTATAATTTTCTCCAAGTTTACTTGAAGTTTAATATAAAAGAGGTTTATTAATTATATTATTCCAAACCCTTCCTTCACCTCTGACAAGACATCTTGTGAATGTGGGGAATGCCAGGCCTCCACCGTGGTTCGGATTCCACGTTA
>CABEEJ010007737.1:0-18967 GCA_901482245.1 Timema douglasi | reverse complement strand
GGGGGGGGGGGGGGGGGGGGGGGGGGGGGGTTACTCTTCAGAAGGGAATGTGAAAAATGCAATGCAAGTTCCTAGAATTGTTGATAAAATAAATTATCGCCCAATGGATTAGAAATGTATAATAAGAGTGTTTTTTTATAGTTTTATTATTAAAGCCTCGTTAGAATGGTTTTATTTTTAGTTAAATTTCATTTTTTTAAATCTCACTTTTCAGTGTTATTTAGTGTTTCAAAATTAAATGTTATCTGAGGTGTTTAAGTATTATTTACATATTGAGACAATGTGTAAAAAATTAAGATTTATTATTGAAACGTAATATATTTGCAATAAAATTCTTTGTCAAATTTGTCTGCATATTTCACAATTTTGTAGCCTAAAGTTAGTTTACACTACAACAAAATACTAATCAAATTACAGCATGGTCAAAATCTCTTCTTAATTTCAAGTGTAATTAATCATCTTTGTTTTGTTTTATAGGAGGATTTCGTGTAACAAAACAATTATGTATTATTTCTTCTTTTTTTTTCAAAGACAATGTAAATCATATCTAAAAACTATCAAAGGTAAAAGTACTTGAGTCCATGTTTGTATGGTACTTTTCGCTTCATAGCGTCTCACCATTTTCACGGGGCTCTACTTATTATACGTAAAGCTTTATTGTTGTGTGGTTTTTTTTTTCCTTTTACTTGTTACTACAGTAGCCCCGTGGCTTCTTTGGTGCTGACTGACAGCTCACAGCTGACTTCTAACAGTCAGCATTTAGGTATATACTTAAATTTTGACCGTCAGAAGTGACAGCTGATAAACACATGTTTTTACAGATCATATGGTTCGACGTAGGGATACATAATTTGGTCTGGTAGCTTTTCGAAGCCGTCAGCTGTCAGCTGTGAGCTGTCAGACAGCACCAAAGAAGACATGGGGCTACTGCATCAGTCTTTCTTTTACTTTCTTCAATATATAGCAGCAGAAACGTGCGGTAATGAAGGAGCAGGATGCGAAATGAATTTCTGAGAAGAACTACAGGAGTGACAATAATAGATAGGATGATAAATGTGAGGGTGAGAGGGATGGTTAAGGAGGAGCCAGGACAGGATAGAGAAGGCGTGATGAAGGTGGTAGTCATGTGAGGAGAATGGAGGAGGATAAGATACCAAGGAAGATGCTGGATATTGAAGAGGGGTGTACGAGGCCAGGAGGAAGACCGAGGAAGATGTGGCTGAAGGGAGCGCAGAGGAGTGTGGAGGAGAGAGGAGAAGACTGGGTCATGGTGGAGATGGGAGAGGTGGTAGAGATAAAGGATGCGTAGGAGAGGCTTGTGTTCCAAACAGACTTGGATAGTGGCTGAAAACTATCCACTATGGTGAATAATATATATATATAAAAATCATCTAAAAAATGAAAAACTGTTTTCCTATAAGAACAGCTTCATTATAAGAAACTGTCCTGGAAAAGTACTTTAAACACACATTGGTGGAGTCGATTTAACTAGCACTTGGATCACAATCAAGAAAATTAACCAGTTGTCATGGAAATAACCAGCTCAAACGTCGAGATCAGTACGTCTAGACGGAGCACCGAGGTTCAGAGTCTTTTCCGGGGGTCCTGTTTCCAAAGATAGCACCAACGAAAAATGAAATCTTAATGAGGCATTAGCCACAGCATGTGGCCAACACTACGTGGGTAGCAAGAGTTTAATCCGAACACCTCCAGGTGCCTCATATCTTCCTGATCTCAGCCCGAGGCGCAGAGCTTTTCAACAGCGGTGTGCGAGTGTAGTCGTCGTCCACCGGACTTCCGACGGTGTCTGGACGCTGACTGGAGTAGTGCCCCGTTCCGTTTGTCGCCGAAGTCGTTATTTCCTTTAGTTCCAAGACGGGCAGCATGGAGTAGTTCTCATCAGGACGTCCTTCTTGTAACATCTCCACGTGCGCTTGACAATCAAACACACTTTTATACTAAGTGTATTGATCAAATCCTTAAATCCCTAAGGGTAATGGCGATTCGAGGATTATAGAAAATAATGAATTCAGTAAGGGTTTGCGACGCTTCGAAAACTTCGACTTTGCTTAGAATATTTTGTCAGAGTTGACTTTGAGTTGATAGTAAAATTTTGTATCAAACAACTATAAAGTAATAATAATATTTAGCACCGCGTCTTACTACCCGTTCGATTTATACGCTTTAAGTACTAATTACGCTAATGGATTAGGAATTGGGAAGGTTGAATTAGAGAAAGTGAACCCGCATTTGCGTGGAGGGAGAGTGGAAAACCATTTAGGAAAAACCACCCCCCAGTTCACCCGACAGAGATTCGAACCTCGATCTCTCCATCCTCAGCAGTCGAGCTCAACACGACAAGCGCGTTAGCCAACTACGCCACCGAGGCGGGTTTAATTTATTAGCTTTGGATGAAATGTGTCCGCTATTTTCGCAAAGTAACAGTTATTAGATCTAGAAAGTTATTGACTTGGCTTCGAGAATCGTAAAAAAAATACTTTTTTGGGGTTGAGGGCACATAAAACATCCACCCATCCATCCATCATAATCCCGAGAGGACAATTTCTCTAAGTGAAATAGTAAAAACAGTAAATATGCACCCCATGAATGATCCCCAAATCAAAGAGTCAGAAATCGTGTCCCTCCTTACCTTGTAGGATAAAGTCCAGCTCCTCCTCACTCCTGATGTGGACAAACTCCTCCAAGTTAGCGCCCTTGAACACCGACACCACCTCGGGGCTCGGATTGTAAAAGTAGATCGGCTGCTTACGCTTGTGGAAATCGTCGATCAGCGCCGCGATGCCCTGTGGAACGCACAAGAGTAACTTACTCCCTCATTGGTAGGGAGTGGTGTGCAAGCAGGCATTTTCCACTTCGAGTCGAGTTTGAATAAAAATATATTTTTTTTCGAGTTCCGAGTATTATAAAGCAATGTTTGTAATAACAATCTGATACCTTAGCTCAGTCAGTACTGGGTTCAATTCCTGGCATGGCCGAAAATGTATTATTGATGAAAATATGGGTTTACCCTTTCATAGTGATAAATTAACAGCCGGGGACTGGATGTAGTGCCTGTCTTAGTCCTAAGTTAGATTATAAGGCATATGAAGCCATGACAGTAGCTGCTAGTGGATAATATTTCATGTTGAATTTATGTAATAAAGCTATACATAAACCATAAATAAATACAAACATACATTTTTTTTAAATGAAAAATTTCTGGGACCAAGATTATAGTCACACAAATTAAATTTTTAAATATATTTAATTTAATATGTAGTACAATATTATTTTTAAGTAAACAAAAGGAATTAAGAGACTCTGTTTTTTTATGAAATAATATCTAAACATTGAATAAATTTAGTTAAACTTGGAATTTCCAATAAAAAAAATAGAAAATTCCAAGTATTCCAATTTTTCGAATACTCACCCAGCCCAACTTATTGGGGCCCATCATGGCGAGAAATAAACCTAGGAATCAAAACATCTCTTGAAAAATCAGCGAGAGAAGGTTGGCAAAGAAACGATATTTTGAATATATTTGTTGATATAGTGGTAGACCTCAGACTTCACTTCAAACATTAGTCCACTCTTGTCTTTGCTCCGATTAACAAATACTGGCTTTGACAATTACAGAACTTGGCTAGTAAAAATATTGACAGCTAAGAGACATGTATGTTCAATTTCTGTAATTTTGTTCAGTTATGTTGATTTGAATATATATATATATATAATTCCTCTTTCTCCTCTTTAAATCAATTTAGAAAAATAAATTTGAGCTTTAGGAAGACATATGTGATGAGGATGGAAAAGAAAAGGATACCAAAGATAATAATAATAATAATAATAATAATAATAATATTTAGCACCGCGTCTTACTACCCGTTCGGGTTATACGCTTTATGTACTAATTACTCTAATGGATTAGGAATGGGGAAGGTTGAATTAGAGGAAGTGAACCCCCATTTGCGTGGAGGGAGAGTGGAAAACCATTTAGGAAAAACCACCCCCAGTTCACCCGACCGAGATTCGAACCTCGATCTCCCCGTCCTAAGCAGTCAAGCTCAACACGACAAGCGCGATACCAAAGAGAATGATGAAGATGAAGTATGTAGGAAAGATACCGCAAAGAGAGGGGAGGAGCAGATAACAGCAAGTGGGGAAGTGAAAGAAGAAGAATGGACAAGAGTAAGGGAAATAGAATGGTAGGACGACAGAGGAAGATGGAGGCATTTTACTAAATTATATTGTCCACAGGACGGAAACAGTTCTTGATGATGATGATGATGATGATGATAAATCATACTTAAGTCACTTTATTTAATGGCTAGGTTTTTAGGGTGTGTATTTGCTCACCTTGGCGGCAGTGAAGTCTGCCCCGAGAATGAAGCGGCAATCCACGATAACAGGAAGTTGACTGCTGCCTTGTTTCACGCCCACCCGACCCACGTTGGTACGTATGAAGTCCACCGCAGGGAAGTACAGGCTGTTACCAGGGGTCACCATCAGGTACTCCTTACCTGAATGAGTCTGAGGAAGAGGGGGAGAAAAAGTATACTTTTAATTAGAGATGTGTTGAATCCACTAATTTATGAATCCAAATCACGAATCAAAATCTTGGAAAGAATTATGAAGAAATAATAATAATATATTATTTTTATTATTATTATTATTATTATTAGCACCGCGTCTTACTAGCCGTTCGGGTTATACACACTTACGCTAATGTGTAATGGTAGGGTGATTGTGAGATGAAATGGAGGACCTACAGTTTAACGTGGGATCCGAACCACGGTGGAGGCCTGGCATTCCCCACATTCACAAGATGTCTTGTCAGAGGTGAAGGAAGGGTTTGGTAATCAGATAAATGTGTGCCGGGACCGAGGATTGAACCCCGGCCGCCAGCACAGAAGTCTGTCACCTTACCCCTAGACCGCCAGGTCACCGACAATAATAATTCAACAACAGAATAATAGAAAATATAAATTGTAGCTAAACGTTAACATTCATTTAGTGTTAAATCAATGGTCTGGGGTCTGGTTGTTAAGGTTATCCTATAATTATATCGAGGCTGAACCACCAAAAAGCGGCATTATAGCTCTAAAACAAATTCTAATTCAAAATGTTGATAATTTTCCGCTTGGGCTCTCTAATCCTCAAATCTCCTTAAGTATTCCACTATAACATCCCTAGTTTTAATAAGTATTTAGGGTTAACCATTTGTTAGTTTTTTTAGGTTTTTTTTCCTCTCTCCTCATTATTCTTCCATGCATAATATTAACAGTAACAGCGCAGTTTCTGGAGACAGCACACAGCTTACAAACTAACTTCATCTAGAGCCGTGTTTGATCGCATCTGTGGTCGAGGGGTCAAAGCCACTGGCTACAAATCCAGAGGTACCAGGTTTGATACCTGGCGCTTCCAGATCTTTCTAGAGAAATGGGCCCAAAATATAGATTTTTCAAACTTAAGAAAAAAAAAAGAAAAAAAAATATGTGAAAGATGGGGAAAAAAACTACAAAATAAAATATGAATGACAAGACGATAAAATGTCCATCCATACTTAAGAACAGAGCATGCATAATTTGATATTTATATTTCAAACTACTCCTTTTTTCATTATCATATCTTTGTGTTTTATGTGTTTTAATGTGTCTCTTCATGATATGGAACTACATGCTTTGTGAATAATTTAAAATACCAATGTCAGATTAACCAAGAAGCGTGTAATTTCATATCATATCTTTCTTTGTGCGCTTTAATGTGTCTCTTCATATGAAAGAGGAATATTTCTAAAAATTCAAAACACTGTAAACAAAGAATTGATCCATCGAAATTTAGGTATAGTAATGTGTGAAAGTAGAAATCGTGATTTTCAATGCTAGCCTCAGATAAAAAAAAAAAGCTTAAATAATATCCTGAAAACACTCATTTTTCCTGTGATCCATTTTATGCCTATAAAATAAGTAAAAACTGATACTATTTGTATAAACGGCAGCCCTGGTCCCCAGTGTTACTGTTTTGAAAATTATATTTTATGATGTGGTATTTGCCAAATTAAAAAGAAATTGTGTTTATTTTGAAAAAAAAGCTTAGATTTGTGTTATTCGTGGGAAAACAGTATAATTCGTGTAAAAATTAGTTTTATCGCAAATGCGAATTTTGCATGTCCCTATGGTTCATTTGTACCTGCATCTGTAATCATATTCGACCTATGGTTTCACATTGTGTGTTCTCACCTATTTAAAAATAAGCTGAATTTTGTTGTTCTTTGCTCAGCAAAATTAGGACTATAAAATCTCACACAGGCTTAAAACTACGCTAAGGTCTACCCCGAGACAGCCGTACATACCGTTTTCCTCTCCACGTGAATGGTCGGCCTGGCGGAAGGGTACAACAAGAACACGATGTTGATCCCCACCCCTACCAGAATACCGTACTCCACCCCGATCATCAGGCACAGGAGGAAGGTCGCAAACGTCGGAATCAGGTCCTTACCTGTGTTAAATAATTCACACAATACACGTCACACCAACTGGAGGTTTGGGCGAGAGAATCTCAATGTAGATTCTTTTTAGCACAGCGTCTTACTACCCGTTCGGATTATTCACATATGATATTTACTCTAATGAGGTAGAAATGAGGAAGGAAGCATTTTAGAGGTAATCTACCCGCATTTGCGTAGAAGGAGAGTGGGAAAACATTTAAGAAAAACCACCCTCAGTATACCTGAGTGGGTTTCGGAATCTGATCTCACCCACTACAATTTAATGTCTACAAGAAAAAAATCTAAAATAATTAACTTACATATGTTTAATAAACATTTCTGAAATATAACATTTTGTAAAATTTATTTAATACCCGAAGTCATAGAGATACGCAACATTTAATTATTATTTTTGCAACATAAAACATTTTATCAAACGTTGAAACTTTGATTCGGTTCCAGGAATATTCATATAATTCAATTCTACTTCCCTTTGAATCGAATAGGTGGACTTGGTACACGGCTAAATAACTGACAGACTCACGACTGGATTTCCACATGGGTTGGACCACCTCGTACTCAATCATGAAGATGACAGCGCAGATTATCACGGCCGCCAGAGAGGCCTTCGGGATGAAGTAGAAGTATGGAGTGAGCAGACTCAACGCCAGGAGAATCAGGACACCTACAGAGACACATCAGACACATGGACCTCCTCGGTACACTACACACTATAACCGTTAGGGTGAACACAGTCACATTTTATTCAAGAGCATCACCTAACTTTGTCCAGTAGCAACAGTGTAAAGTGTTAACTGTTTTAAGGTGGCTGCATCACCTGATAGTTCATCATCTTAAACGAGTACTCATATGTGGCCGACGATTTCCGCATGTCCATCACACACTCTACCTTAAATAATAATAATAATAATAATAATTAGCACCGCGTCTTACTACCCATTCGGGTTATACGCTTTAAGTACTAATTACGCTAGTAGATTAGGAATTGGGAAGGTTGAATTAGAGGAAGTGAACCCGCATTTGCGTGGAGGGAGAGTGGAAAACCATTTAGGAAAAACCACCCCCAGTTCACCCGACCGATATTCGAACCTCGATCTCCCCGTCCTCAGCAGTTGAGCTCAACACGACAAGCGCGTTAGCCAACTACGACACCGAGGTGGGTATCTTTATTTTAAATAATAGTTTATATTAGGATGGAAAGCCAGCACACTTAACCTAGTGATACCGGATAATTATTTCAAATAACTAATACTAAGAGCAAGGGTCAGTTTCATGGTCAGACTTGGTACCCTCAAGTGCGGCGCTATATTTAATACAGGACGACATTTACCTATACCAGAGTGTAATGTGAGAGTTCCACATATGAAACTGGACCATTCCATTCTGGTCTTGGTAAGTGTAGTCCTGTATTAAATATAGCGCCACACTTGAGAGTACCAAGTCTGACTATGAAACTGGCGCTAAGTTCAAGAATAAAAGATGGGAGCAGCAGTGTAAGTGAGAGGAGAAGAAAGAAAGCAAATTATGAGTAAGAATGGTGGAAGGGAAAAGGAATATAAAGGCATTTTATACAACTGACACAGGTTGGAAAGAGATAATGATTTAAGTCTTCAGAACCACCAAAAGAAATGCAAGCATTAAAAGTTCACAATACAACATTTAAGGGGAGCTTCCAATTGTGATCACAGTCCTCCTTCGTCCAGAGGGAGCATGAAGGGGCCGGTTGGTTGATTGATTGTAGTAATGATGAAAGTGACTCCCCACCTGTATAGAGTCCTCCGAGGGGAGTCTTGACGCCACTGGCGTGGTTCACAGCGCTGCGAGAGAACGAGCCTGTGACGGGCATGGACGAGACGAACGAGCCCAGAATGTTGCACAACCCCAGCGTCAGGAGCTCCTGGGTCGCGTTCACCGAGTGCCCGCTGGCTGGAATAAACAGTTAATGCTTGAAAAGAGTACAAAGAAAGATTTCGATTGTATCAATTTTATTGCTTCCTCTACTAGCTCATGTACTCCAACATCCTCATTACGTGACCCTACCATCTCAGTCTTGCTTCCCCTACTATCTCATGTACTCCTTGTGTTACAAATATTTACATCTAATTACACATACTAATGCAGTACGCTACTGATGCAGAACTGATGGCCGATTTGTTTGACACCTTCGATCACACGACTACCAGCGCAGGTGATAGAATGGGTCTAGTCTCACTATTATAACCCCACTAAGAGAACGAAAATGTACGATTTGTGAGTATGTACATCAAGATAATAATATTTAGCACCGCGTCTTACTACCCGTTCGGGTTATACGCTTTAAGTACTAATTACTCTAATGGATTAGGAATTGGTATGGATTAGGAATTGGGAAGGTTGATTTAGAGGAAGTGAACCCGCATTTGCGTGGAGGGAGAGTGGAAAACCATTTAGGAAAAACCCCCCCCAGTTACCCCGGCCAAGATTCGAACCTCGATCTCCCCGTCCTCAGGAGTCGAGCTCAACACGACAAGCACGTTAGCCAACCACGCCACTGAGGCAGGTTGTACATCAAGAATCCACACTCGTGTATTAGAGAGCTCCCCAACTTACCGAACGCCTTGGCAATGGCCACGTTCCCTAGAACGGCTATGATGGGCACCAACACAATGGAGGAGCCCAGCTCAGAGCACATGTCCACGAAGGAGTAGGACTGGTTGCCTATCACAGTGCTGAATGGGGGCAAGCCGAACGGGGGTAGCCCTGACCTCACATTGCCTGCACAAAAAGTTAGTTGTATCAATTAATAGAATTTAGTATCAAATTATTATTAGATCCCGAAAAAGGAAATATATATTTAGAGGAAGGACAAATTAAGTTTGCTTGCTTTTCAAACCTCATAACGCTGATTTGTTCCAGCCACAAGTTCATTATATCAAAGATAATAAAAAAAATAAGCTACCGATTGTTAGCTCTTATAATTATAGTGTATTACAGCACCATCTATGAGAAGAAAACAAAACCTTGTAATCCTGATATTGCTGCCATGCAATTTAATAAATGTATATAACTTTAAAAATGTACTAATCTTTTAGCATTTTGAGGTTTTTGAAAATAAGTCAACAAATAGTCTAGGGTAGCTTAGTTTGCAAAAAGTGTATTATATAATGCCTAATTGAACAGATATAAAAATTGACAGGACAACAAGATAATCAACTTCTTTTTTTTTAAATTTATCATCGTGTCTTACTACCTGTTTGGGTTATACACATAGGTACTAATTACACTAATGGCTTGGAGATTATGAAGGTTTTAATTGAGAGGGAATGCCCCCGAATTTTAGTAAAAACCACCCTCAATGCACCTGACCGAGATCAGACACCAATCCGACACGAAAGTATCGCGTTAGACCACGCAGCCACCGAAGCGGGTCTGTACGGATGAATGGCACACACGCACCTGTAAGAAGGAACGGGAGACCCTTCTCGGAGGTGTGGAACGTGAAGGCCAACACGGAGCACACAATCACCACCAGGGCGTTACGAGAAGTAGAAACAAGCCACAAGATTTTCATCAACACCCTCTGTCTCTCACTCGGCTTGTCGTCCTTAGGGCCGAGCTTGACGTCTTTCAGTTTCTAAAACAAGTTACCGGTTATAAAGTTCCTAGTGGAACAGGAGATGGTGATACAAATTAGAGATGGGCATAAGAGCTCACTTTTAGGAACAGTTTGAAGTTATTCGGTTCACTAGTTCAATCGTTCACGATCGACCATATATAACTTGTAGCTCATCATATTATTTAGATTGAAAAATTACACCCGGACATGAGAATCAAACCCGGGACCTTTGGCTTGGTACACTTATGCTCTAACCATTGAGCTATCCAGGAATCATCCCATGTTCAGGCTCATTCTTCACTCATATTTTAAGGCAGAGCCTGTGATGGACGTCCAGAAATCGTCAGCTACATATGAGTGACCAATCAAGAACATGAGATATCAGATAACACAGCCATCTTCGACTCGAGAGGGTTTTATGATGCCAATAGTAGAACTGTATGAATGTGTTATTATTATTATTATTATTATTAGCAACGCGTATACGCACTTACGCTAATGTGTAATGGTAGGGTGATTGTGAGATGAAATGGAGGACCTACAGTTTAACGTGGAATCCGAACCACGGTGGAGGCCTGGCATTCCCCACATTCACAAGATGTCTTGTCAGAGGTGAAGGAAGGGTTTGGTAATCAGATAAATCTGTGCCGGGACTGAGGATTGAACCCCGGCCGCCAGCATAGAAGTCCGACCCCTTACCCCTAGACCGCCAGGTCACCTGTATGAATATGGATATCATGAATTATAATGAGAGAAGCAGGTAACAGCAAGTGTGCAAGTGAGAGGATAAGAATAAACAAGAGTAAGGGAGGAAGATGAAGGCATTTACTAAACCGACCCAGCCCCAGACTGGAAACAGGTGATGATATACTACTTGGGCCTATAAACTTCATGTCTCCCTCCCTAATGTGCGGTAAAGTGCATGTCTATATCCACGCTAAACAAGTGAGTGCGGACACAGGCGTCATAGTTGACCTCACCCTGAGCAGCAACAGGATGACGATGCACACTCCCCCCAGCACGGTATCTCCGAGCCTCGTCTCCCCTATCTGCTGATACACCTTCTTGACATTGTCGACGAACCCAGAGGACGTGAAGCTGAGCCCCAGGAGACCCTTCAGTTGGGAGACCGCGATGATGACGGAGGTGGCCGACGTGAAGCCTACCGTCACGGGGATGGAGATGAAATCCACCAGAACTCCTGAGATAAACAAGTGTTGAACGAGACATGAAACTTTTTTTTTTAATTATTATGTTATTTATTTTTAGCACCACATCTTACTACCCATTGAGGTTATAAGCTTAAGTACTAAATGGATTAGGAATTAGAAATGTTGATTTAGAAGAAGTGAACCTGCATTTGCACAGAGGGAAAGTAGAAAGCCAATTAGGAAAAACCACCTCAAGTTCAAACGACCCAAATTCGAACCAAGATCTCCCCCGTCCTTGGCAGTCTAGTTCAACACGAAACTAGCGCATTAGCCAAGTAGGCCACCAAGGCGGGTAAAATTAGTATGTTCAACAAAAGGGTTATCAATGACTTCATCTAAGGGATTGTGATCAGGAGGGTAGATTTAGAGGAAGTATACCCAAATAAGTGTAAATAAGAGAATGGAAAAACACCCCTGGTTATTAATAATACCAATCTGGGCTATCCAAATTTTACTAAACTAATCATCTAACAATGAGAAAAATAGAATGTAGAGGAAAAGTGCTTCTATTTGTTCAAAGGAAGAGTGGTAAATAATTTTTTTTAATACTTAAGTACATTTAGATTGGATTCAAACCCCCGCCCACTGGTCACCGACAAACCAGACCAAACAAGACTGATGCCTTTGTCTACATACCAATCAGTGTGCATTATTAAACTGTTGAAGGGCATCCCATACCACTCTATCAACAAGATAGTAGCATTTTTTAGGTTGTTAGCGCATAAAATTTACAAGCCCCTTGTACCTTGACCTGCATACAAAATACCCCCGCCGGTCGGGAATCAAACAAGCACCTCCCACGGTACTCACCGAGGTGCAACACGCTCATGAGCAGCTGGACGCAGCCGCTCAGGAAGCAGAGGAGGACGGCAAAGTCTGGGTTGCGCCCGACCACTTGCTGGTAGGTCATGAGCGCCATGAGGGCCGTCGGGCCGATGGTGATGTCCTTGCAGCTCCCCAGGAACAGGTACACGAAGCACCCCATGAAGGCGGAGTATAGTCCGTACTGACACACAATCACACAACGATAACTGGAGCTGTACCGGCCTAAGATCAAGTTTGGACTTTACAGGGTCTAGCCGAACTACAGTAGCCCCGTGGCTTCTTTGGTGCTGACTGACAGCTGACAGCTAATAGCTTTGAAAAGTTACCAGACAAAATTATGTATCCCTACGCCGAACCGTATGATCCGCAAAAACCTGTGTTTAGCCGCTGTCATTTCTGACAGTAAAAATGTAGGTATATACCTAAATGTTGACTGTCAGAAGTCAGCTGTGAGCTGTCAGTCAGCACCAAAGAAGCCATGGGGCTACTGTATATACCTAAATGTTGACTGTCAGAAGTCAGCTGTGAGCTCTCAGTCAGCACCAAAGAAGCCACGGGAATACTGTATATTTTTAAATTCCTTGACACTGTCAGGTTCTCCAGAGACAATTTACAACTTTTCCTGCCGCTATATATTACCAACATTATTTTATTAAGATCGAAACTTGACGTAATAATATTTTTAGACACGTATACTTTCTGAATGTTTGTCACTCTAAGAAGGGGCTAAAGGATTTCAGTCTATGTTTGGGGTTTGAATCCCGGTCAAACTCGAGCCTACATTTACAATGGAGAAAGCTTACAGTTATACAATTAATTGTACATTAATAGCAAAGTTTGGGAGATAAAAAAAAAAAATTAGCACCCGCGTCTTAATATCCATTCAGGTTATTACTAATTATACTAATGTGTTAGGGATTAGGTAGGTTTAATTTTAGATGAAGTGAACCCACATTTGTGTGGAGGGAAATTAGAAAACTATTTAGGGAAAACCACCCAAAGTGCACTCAAATGGAATCGAACCCCAGTCCCCCTGTCTTATTGGAAGAGTAGCGCCTTGGAACATGCAGCCACCGAAGTGGATATCTATAATTATTATTACTATAGCTCAGTGGTAGAATATTGGCACACTACGCCAAGGGTCTAAGGTTTGATTCCCATGTCTGAGTGTTATTTTACAAATTTATGAATATGATACATTTACAATGTCAGGAACTAGGAATAATAAACCAAACTCTTGTAAGGGGAGAGGGGAAGGCAGCGATATAGGGTTGTTGCCCGAGCAGTGCTATAGCCTCGTTGCCCCAAGCGGCACTACAACCTCGTTGCCCCAAGCGGCGCTATAACATCGTTGCACCCCACACACCTGTGGCTCCAGGCCGGCGAGAGTGGCGTACGCAAGCCCTTGCGGCATGACGGTGAGCCCCACTGTGACGCCGGCGATGAGGTCGCTGACGAACGTGTCCAGGTTGTACTTGGGCAGCCAGGTGAGGATGGGTATGTTTCTCCTCACTGCCTTCCTGAGGGTCCCTGGCCGCCAGCGGCAGGAGGACATGGTCGTGCCTGGGTCAGAACAACACCACGGGCGGTAATCAGAGTCTTGCACAGCCGCCGGTATCTGAACTAATATTGGCGAGGCAACTCAAACTGTGGATAAAGTTTAGAAAAAAAATACTACATTTTATAATATTTCATTTTTTATTAAATAATTGCATAAAAATATCTGAAAAACAAATAATATTTATTTTCCTTGGATATGTGAGCATGCAGTTGTCGCTGAGTAAATATTAGGAAAAAATTAACAAACAGCAACAGTTTATGTTTGAATAAACAACATGTCCATCTACAGTAGCCCCATGGCTTCTTTGGTGCTGACTGACAACTCACAGCTGACTTCTGACAGTCAATATTTAGGTATATACAGTAGCCCCGTGGCTTCTTTGGTGCTGACTGACAGCTGACTTCTGACAGTCAATATTTAGGTATATACAGTAGCCCCATGGCTTCTTTGGTGCTGACTGACAGCTCACAGCTGACTTCTGACAGTCAATATTTAGGTATATACAGTAGCCCCGTGGCTTCTTTGGTGCTGACTGACAGCTCACAGCTGACTTCTGACAGTCAAAATTTAGGTATATACCTACATTTTTAATATCAGAAGTGACAGCTGCTAAACACATGTTTTTGCAGACCATCTGGTTTGGCGTAAGGATACGTAATTTGGTCTGGTAACTTTTCAAAGTTTTTAACTGTCAGCTGTGAGCTGTCAGTCAGCACCAAAGAAGCCACGGGGCTACTGTAGCAATATGATTTCTAATATTCTCCTTATACATATATATGTATATATATATATAAAAATTTAGAGAAGATGTTGTAAATTGTGGTACTTAGACAAGTGCCAAGATTCTGGGAAATAGCTCGTTTTACATATCTCAAAGTTCAGGGACACGGGTAGGATAAAAGATTTACTCCACTCAAAAAGTACTATAAGGTCACCTGTGTGGTAAGCGCGACATGCCTGGACTTGGACCCAAGCCATATACAGTGTATGTTTATATTCTCTAAAGTTTCTTCTTGACAGAACCCTACTATACTTTTCTAATTTGCTAATGTCCAAACTCCCATGAAATTGTTATAAGAGTTGAGAATAAACAGATATAGCTGGAAGAGAGGGTAATTTTAAAATTTTCACCGTGTGAGTTTGGTTTTCCAATCTCCATCGACCTAAATGTGGATACACTTTCTTTAAATTTAACCTTATTCATCCTTAACACATTAGCATAATTAGTACTTATGCTTATAACCAGAAGAGGTAGTAAATGTGCTAATGAAATAGAATACACATGCACACACACACACACACAGAGTAGAGCGTTGATAGTTTGGATGTCAAAAAGTCAGAGTGTCAAGAAAAAAGTATTATTTATAAAAATAACAACAGTGGTAACAATATCAAAGACACGGCCGCCAAAGAACCCATATCAGCTTTAGTTTAAGAAAGAAAAATTGAGACCTTTTTTAATTGTTAGATTTTTGCCATTTTATATTTTCAGAATTTGTAATATTTAGCAACAACAAAAAAAGTGTTAATTTGTCGTTTAAATAAAGTAAACATTTTTCCTACCTTAACAATGAGTTTTCGTAAGTATTCTGTCAAAGCCTATTTTTAATTTTTGATATAGGTAAGGTATTTTCAATATCCAGACAAATTGATGATCCAGATTGTGTCAATCCCCAATTAGTCTGAATTATCGATGTTCTAATATATAATATTTCAAAGACAGTTCTACTAATTGTTTTGTTGATTTGCTTACTAATGTATTGAAAAAAAAAACATTTATTTGTACTTGCATGTGTGACAATGACACTTGACGGAAAGTTTTCACCGAAAAACAAGTGGTTACAAGTTTAAACACAAATATTGCCAATAACCTTTCCTATATGTACATGTGAGTCACTCAGCAAATTAAAGACAAAATGTACCGCACTTGAATCAACAACAAGATCTGATAGCCAGACACACAGTCTGACCTTGGTAAAGACAACTGTGTTCTGCCGGCAATGTCAAGTACAACAAAACTGCAGGATGAGGATAGGTTAAGAACGTATGAAAATGTGTTTCTGCTCGCGTTTCATTTATTTTTAATTTCTGCGGCACATCTTACAGCTCAATTGGGCTAGCCGCATATTATTTTTGTGAGCTATGGATGAAGAAGGCATGCGTTTAAGGGAATTGTAGCCACACTTGCGCAGTTTCGCATATTTAAGTCGATGATCTAAAAACAGTTTCGTATCCCTCCGCCTTGTGAAGTGTGCCATTTTGACAATCCCTGCACCAAATGCTCCACAAAGTCTATTGCAATAAACTGTATTATCAATGAGTGAGGAGGTTAAGAATTGAATCTTATAAAAAAGTGTTTTTTTCCCCAATAACCTTTACACAATAATGCAGGTGCACTTCTTCATAAAACCACCATCTACAACCCATTCCCTTAGATTAAAACTATTAATAACCATATTGTTAAACACAATAATTCTATGTATTGGTGTTCTGTCTTTCGACAAGGTCTGTTGCCTTGTTCAAATCGAGTTCTCCAACATGTACTATCAGTAGCTTTCTTCTTTATATCCAGAAACTTCCAACATGTTAACATGTTTGAGGTCATCCATCAGTTACATCCGTGGTATTTCTGGTCCCCTTCTTTCTTCCATGACGTCACCCAATAAGATATTTCTTCTTATAATGCAACTCATCCAGTCAGCCTTTCTTCGTGGTCACCTGTAGAATGGTTCTGTTTTCATCTACTTGTCTTAGAACCTCTTCCCTGGTCACCCAATGTGTCCACTTTATCTCCTCAATTCTCCTCCAGTACCACATCTCCTCAAAGATCTCCGTATATTTCTTCTCCTTTCTCCTCAGAGTCCTCGTTTCTGCTCTATACAAACGTAATAGAGTAAAACCAGTTTCGGATAAGAAAACTTTGGGATGTTAAATTAATAACCCTCTGAAGAAATAAAAGGTTAAAAAAAACATAGCATACACAATCACAGACAAATCTTTTTTGTATATGTATGGTCATACAGTATTTAAATAAATGGTTATTCAATATAACAAAGTTAAACAGAGTACAAAACTAAATTTATCATTTCTTTTTAACAATATTCCGGGTTTCAGATATTTTAGGGTGACCTGGTGGTCTAGGGGTAAGGTGTCAGACTTATATGCTGGCGGCCGGGGTTCAATCCCCGGTCCCGGCACATACTTATCTGATTTCCAAACCCTTCCTTCACCTCTGACAAGACGTGTATTAATCACAACTTGTGAATGTGAGGAATGCCAGGCCTCCACTTGCCAGGCCTCCACCGTGGTTCGGATTCCACGTTAAACTGTAGGTCCTTCATTTCATCTCACAATCATCCTACCATTACATATTAGTGTAAGTGTGTATGACCCGAACAGGTAGTAAGACGCGGTGCTAATAATAATAATAATAATAATAATAATAATAATAATAGATATTTTAAGTCTGGATGTGGGAGGTTTTAATGTAGTTTTTTTTAATGTTAAGTTTTCCCAAGTACCTGGTCAAGCTGTGTTTGTGTCCAACAGTCGTGACTGTATCCACGTAATGTTATGTAAACAATACGTGAGTCCAGCCCTATAATCTGGTTAACCACAGCAGGTACATGTCCACGTTGAAGGTCAGTTATTTACAAACTACTACAATAACAGATCTCGACACAATGGTGTGGTTGAAGAGAAATCTTGATCTACATAATAGTTTTTCTGTGGAGTTGACGATTTCATGCCTTATAGATTACCAAATACTCAAGGACACTTTTAACAATTTATAGGGAAAAAAATAAAGTTAATACAAAACAAAACGAGGGGGGTGGGTGGCGGATGTGGAGAATTCTATACAATTATGTTACACACAAAAAACAACAATATTTAGTTTAGAGTATTTGATGCATACATTCTAAATGTATTTTTTAATATTATTAGTAGAGTACATCAGATACAAAGGGTAAACTAGTTGTTCCCGACTTTTTCTCAAGCGAACGCTCGTGTGTTTAGGTACTTAATAACCACGACACTGGAATAGTCCAGGTTCTCTTCCCTTGCACCAAAGAGAGAAACGAGCTTCGGAAAATACTTCGACCCAACATCCAAAGCTGTTAGCCCAGCTCCAGAGGACACCAACGGATTATAACAATGGTTTTAAAGGTATTGATACTTTCTATCAAAAGTGACGGGGATAGTACACATTCTACGAATGTTATCAGATATGATTTGTTTGTCATTTAACAAATTTAAAAAAAATCTAATATTATTATTAATATACTCAACGAAAATATGGAAATTCGAATAAAACCAATATTAAGAATGTTTGTAGTTTTTATAACAATTCAAAGTTAAAAATGTACTCACTTAAATCAGAGAGTAACGTAAATATTTAAAAGAATAATTAGACCTATATGTGATGAAAAGAATTTCAGTACACAAAAGTTAATATGTATATTGTTATAAACTATCGCTACCTAGCAAAACCTAACCTTCCACATGTCGACAAATAAGAAAAATTCCTAAAATGTCTTGAACAAATATGGAGTACAGGCGTACTAAGCCAAAGGTTCAGGGTTCGATTCCCGTGTCCAGGTGTCATTTTTCAACTTTCAGAAAAATTGAGTATGTTAACATTTGTATGAAGCGTTACGATCACCAAAGTGACAACCGCAGATCACACAACTTACTGTATGAGCACATTAAATTAGTTTTAGTAACCATTTAAACCGTTCTTGATAGGCTATTAACATAAGTGACCCGGGTTTTAATTCCTGGGGGAAAAATCGCAATAATTTATTGCTGTTAAAATGAGTCATGTTTATTATGTTTGATCTGGTAAAGTAACTGTGTCAGGTCTGGGTGTTGTTCTAGACCTCAACTGGTAATGGTTAATAATCATCATTAGTCCTTGTAGTAAGACTGGCGACCTAGTTAATTATTTAAGTTCCCAGAGCTAGAGCCTAAACTAGAGATAAGAGAGCCTATATAAGCCTAAACTAACACACATTTCAGCTGTCAAGATAAGAACTAACCGGTGCAATAACATTTACTCTAAAGTGTTCACAACGCCAGCGTAGGAATACTAGATGTACACCCTAGTGCATAGCGACTGAGAACAGTTTGGTAAGGCAAGGTGTACATCCGGGAGACGACCGTGGCACCCTCAAGTGACCATCGTGGCTCCCTCAGGTGACCATCGTGGCACCCTCAGGAGACCATCGTGGCACCCTCAAGTGACCATCATGGCACTCTCAAGTGAC
>CABEEJ010007736.1:13122-23450 GCA_901482245.1 Timema douglasi | reverse complement strand
GATAAACAGTTCTAGAAGCTCTTTAAAGTGTGTTTTTTTTTCAAGGTAAAATAACCCCCTAGCTGCCGAAGGCTTGGAAAATTTCTAAATATTAAACACCTCTAGAAGCTCTCTGCAGTGCTTTTTATGGTAACACAGCCGCCTAATTTGTATTTGTATCTTAATTTTGATATTGTTTGAACCATAAATTTCTCGGGGGGTATGATTCCCCCCCAAAAAAACCCGGCTACGGTCTTGCACCTTAGGTCTGTATCTTTAAACGTTCACTTTTGACTTGACAACATCGAGAACGGTTTTAAATTAGCCCTACTAAGAAAGCGAAAGTACAAAATATTAATTTACTGTTTAAAAAGTGTTGTTTTTAATACAAAGTTTTATAAGGCATATATTTTTTAGTTATAAGATGAAGTTATTTTAAATTAAAATAGGCTTAAATATGAGGAAAGGTCTACATTATAAACGGTTGAAATTATTTTAGTTAATAGAATAAAACACACTTGTTCTAGTATCAACACAAATATATGAAGACTAAAGCATTGGGTCATAAAGCATAGGTCTACATATTATAAAAAAAGCCTGGTTTCTTTATTGGCCAACTTCTCATACTAATTCATTTCCCCGTGTGACATTACTATTTGAATGTATGGTTCACATTTCGATATTTTGACTAAAATGTGTTGTGTTTATTGAATAATGTAGGCCTAGTATTTTTTAATTTCAAGCCGTAAGCAAACAAGAGATTTATTAAACTAAGCTATGTTAAATCTTTCTTACAAATAATGTGAAGTTTGATCAACTGTTTGGGAAAATAAAAATATATGAATAATATTTAGTCATGAATACCATTATTCTTCAAATAGAGTTACCTAATTTCAATCGTCTAACCTCTTAAAAGTAATATTCTTTGGAAAAGTGTTGCCAGCTGTTGACGCAAATTGGTTTTATTCTGTGCGTTGATGTTAGAAGCAAAGTCGAAGCTAAAACTAGCGGACGATACAAAGAGTAGTGGTCACAATAATCCAAACACTATCTTTACCTCGAAAGTGAAGCTAACTAGCGGTAGAAATAACTTTGCATCGAATGGTCATAATAACCCTGCTGGTCATTTTCCCCCGTACGCAAATGTCACAGTTCAACTTACTTGTTGAACCCGCCAGTACAACTCCCTTCACGACACCTTTAGGAACGGCGTCAGCGATGTCCTTCGCGTTAGTGTGACCCAGGCGTCTGTGTAACAATTCGAACAGAACTTTGTTTTCTTTTTAAACTGAAGTAACAGTGCACGCGTCCTGTTTGAACTCACGCCCGTAGTACAAATCGTCGACTCCAACAGCACTTAGTACCGTATTCCCGTTCGAGTCTTGTATGTCGGCACCGTCTTTTTGAAACCAGACATCGAAACTGCGATCCGTTATCTTACTGACTTACAACAGGTTTGTTCTCAAGTCCGGTACATACATTACGTTTTCTAGCGATACGTTCCTTTCGTCATCAAATACATTCGCTACAAAGTGTGCTTTTCCTACACCCGCTAAATCGGTTGTTGAGCTGTCCGCAAGGCTTAGTGTACCGTGTCCGAAGTCATATACTTTACGAACAAGTTTTGTCTCATTGCACAAGTGCGTTGTCGCGCCGCTGTCCAGGCCTCACTTCCGCTTTGGATTGTTCGACTTGCATGCCGAAACATTTAAACAGATGCTATCCGCACATTTCGCAATTTCCTTTTTGTCCTTGCTTCGACATTCGTTCGTCTTATGGCCAGGCTTTTGGCACTGAAAACATCATATTACGTGCGAGCCACTCTGTTTTTCGAAGTCACTTTTGTTCACCTCGGGTTTGTCTTTCCGATCGCGCCAGCCACCATTTTTCTTTGCAAACATGGCACCCGACGACGCGTTCCACGCATCACTCTTACGAGCATTACTTTCTTCTATGATTTTAATGCGAAGCACGTCCAGCGTCGGCAATTCGTCACGTGATTCAATGGCGCACCAAAAGTTCTCAAAACTAGCGGGTGAGCTATAGAGTAATAAAATCATCAAAAAGTCGGGGTTGGTCCTGACTTCCATGTCGTTCAACTTGTCTACAGAGTCGAAAAACTGTTCAAATGCGCGAGCACATCACCAATGTCAGCCATTTTATGAAGCGTTAACCTCTTCAAAAGGGTTGCCTTTCTCACTGGGCCTTTTTATTGATTTATTTCTTTCAATTTCTGCCACATTTAATTTGCTTGAGTTCGCTTGGGGATTTAAACAAGATTATGTCAGACCGCGCCTTCATATCATTGCGCACTCATTCTCGCACGTTAGCTTAGTTGGCGCGATCATTCGTCAACTCGGTTTTTAACGCGCCACTGTTCACAAACTCCCATAAATCGGCTTTAATTAACACGACCTGCATTAGCAGTTTTCACGTATCATAATTGTATTTGCCTAGAAGTTCAATCCTTGATACGTTCGCGGTGTTCATGGCATCGATCTCAGAACTTTCTCGGGCGTCCGTTTATATTTTATATTATACTTACTTTTTGACTCGACACTCGCGAAGCTGGGCCCATAGCCTGTTAGAGAAAGATCACCACGGGTCAAGTGAACCGAAAATAAACAAGATGACACAGTAAAAGATAAATTAGTCAGTACAATAAAACTATAAGTGATGAAGTCACAGATGTGCGTTTCAAACTTATAACGGGCATGACTCGACTGTCTATTGTCTTCCAAGAATACGTGCTGCGCATACGCACGCTTAAAGATGGCTCCACTAAACAACCGCAACGCGTAACGAGCCATACCAACATTCCAACATATATGATTAATTATATATATATGTATATAACCATCTAAATAAATGTGTATGGCTAAAAATTGTCGTTGGTTATGTCACTTGTGGATTAAAGAAACCTTCCATCCTATCCACTCATGTGTAAAAATCATATCTGGATAGAAGTGGTGCAGATATGCACATATCTGGGGTATCTCTGGGGCAAATATGGCGTTCCCAGATTTGGCCAATTCCAGTTCTGGGCCAGATCTGACACTTTTTCACATGGGCATGGGTCATGGAGCCCTCCAAACCATCTTGAAAGTCTAAGTTATGTAACAAACACGCGTATGTTCTACACTAGTCGAAGTTATGACAATGAAGATAGAACATGGCGCAGAACTTCTGAGTATAGAAGCACTGACAGAACGAGGACAGTTTTTCTAAACTCTTTCAAATTGTTCTAAAAAACCTACATTACATTTATACACTCCTATAGTAACTAATCTATTTCAATAAAATATTATCAAAACGAACCCCATAATTATTTACCGCTGCTAAACCCATCCCACTAAGCCATCCTGACAAGTAGGTCCATGGGTTAGCGACACTGGTTCCATTCTGCACCAGTTGTTAAAATATAGTTAAATGTATTGTAGAATTCAAAATTGGTAGATATAAGCTGTGGGAAGATCATCTCTTAAACTCTAGGAATCGTCAAGATATTTAAATATGACGTCATTCTTTGACGTATTCTTCATGGGTGGGTCTACATCAGTGGTTCCCCAACTGTGGTTAGCGAATCCCCTTCCAAGCGGTTCACCAAAATATTTCTGTAATGGCGTATTTTTGCAGCACTTTGTGAGGAAAGGGGAAGCATTTACAACTGTGTATCGTCTCACACTGAAGTCAGGTGAGCAAAGTGCATGCAAGATCAAATGTGTCTCAAGGCTTTGGCCTATTTGGCAGACATTTTATCAAAAATGAACGGTTTAAACCTCTCTCTTCAGGGGTCAAATATTAACGTTTTTACTGTGAAAGACCGTATCGAGTCGTTCATAAAAAATAAGTTTTGGGAAACGTGTTTAATTAGCAATCAAACGGAGTGCTTTGACACCCTTCACGATTTCATGGTAGAAAATCAGCTTTCTTTGGACGAAAGTGTGAAGAACGTGGTTATAGAACAATTGAAGGGACTTGGAAAAACCTTCAGAGAACATTTCCCAACCATATCCAATAATAACAAATGGATTTTCAATCCTCTGGTAGAGACAGCAGTTTTGAAATCCTCCACATTAAGCGTGAGTGAAAAAGAGCAGCTCCTTGAAATTTCCACTGATTTTGAATCAAAGAAAAGCTATAAATCATTGTCATTAATTGGTTTCTGGTTAATTTTAAAGGAGGAGTTCTCATTGTTAGAGAATAAAGCTATTACAGCTTTGTTACCATTTTCTTCTACGTATTTGAGCGAGAAACTTTTTCTTCATATGCCTATTTAAAAAATAAATACATAATTAGGTTCAATGCTGAAAGTGACTTGAGACTTCATTTATCCTCTATGGTTCCTGACTTTGAAGCTCTGTGCCATCCAAAGCAAGAGCATCCTTCTCACGTGTAGAGGTGAGTAGCTGTTAAAACTTGCTAACAATTTTTAATCTTAAGTCGGCATGAAATTTTGTGATTAAACGAGGGTATTTCATATATGTCAAAGCAGCAATTTCCAGTACCACTTTAAAAAACACGTGAAATGTGATAATATTGTGTGTTACTACAGTACTTTGCTTATTTAATTTCAGATTTAATTTTTAAAACAAATGATTAATTATTTGAACTTGTACTTAAGTTATTTCAATATTATTTTACTATATTTGTTGGAGTATACCAAAGTACAGTAGCCTCATGACTTCTTTGGTGCTGACTGACAGCTCACAGCTGACTTCTGACAGTCAACATTTAGGTATATACCTAAATTTTGACCGTCAGAAGTGATAGCTGATAATCACATGTTTTTACAGATGATTGGGTCCGGCGTAGGTATACATAATTTGGTCTGGTAACGTTTCAAAGCTGTCAGTCAGCACCAAAGAAGCCATGTTTCCCTACTAGCTACCAAGCAATAGTAGGTTAATTTAAAGGTATTAAACATTTTGATCACAATTATTAACTAAATTTCATAAAGAATTTGTATAAAATTAAATGAGTAGCTATGGATATTTACCAGAGGGTTCGCGCAAGTTAGATGTTTGGGAAAGGGGTTCGCGAGTCGAGAAAGTTTGGTAACTGCTGGTATACATGATGGGCGCTAATCTTCTATCTCACGTGTACATTTCCTCTTTCTTTTTTGGAGCTCGGCCGGCCGTCAAGTCTTCTCCGCAATTACTCTCGCGCGCCACAATAACTCTGATCAAAACACTCAAAGACGCGAGTTCCTCGGCTGATAAATTTTTAATGAAAATAAGAAGGCAGAGTAACAATATTTAAACGGTAAGTTTGAAGATCCCTTGCAGTATAAAGTTAAATTATATTTATTAATCACATACTAGTTTATAAATGCATCCGCTAAGCGCGGTAAAGTTAACCTAAAATCAGTTTAACCAACAAAGAAATTATTAGTTAGTTAAAAT
This sequence comes from Timema douglasi, assembly GCA_901482245.1. NCBI lineage: Eukaryota > Metazoa > Arthropoda > Insecta > Phasmatodea > Timematidae > Timema > Timema douglasi. Next base: position 18,066 of record CABEEJ010007736.1, on the reverse strand, counting down.
GTCTTAAATTCTACGTTCGATTCCGTCTGTTTGTTTCCAGTAAATTCAAAAAGTACTCATCGCATCTAGATGGGACTTCGTTTGTTGTACTCCTTATAGTACAGGGCGATTAGCGAAAAAAAATAATTTGAACTTACCAAATTAATAACAAAATTAAACCTATTTGAATGTATTCAGTATATGTCCCTCTACATTCTATGAAGATTCCCAAGTTTTCCCATTCCGGGAAAATCCGCCATCTTGACCCCCCTCCCCCCTTGAAATTGTATGGTTTCACCTAAAATTAAAAATCTCGAGAACCGTTAGTCATACAGAAGCCTAATTTATGTCAACATATCCCTATTGAATTCCTATATAATATTAATATTTATATATATTATGGTGATTTAGGTCTACGAGTAGCCTAAATAATAGTATATATAGTAAAAAAAGATAGTTGTTATGGCTACTATTTTACAATATTTTTATTTTAAGGCATTATTTGTGCTCTTGTGAAACTTTTACCTGAATTAAAAGTTGTAGACCGTACGATGCCATATCGAAATCATATATGTTAAATGTCTCTATTTTAAAAACAACGCTTACACGGAGCACGAACGCCAGCCATGTTCTAACTGGTGGCGCAGAGCGGACACGACGTAATCTTTTAGTTTATTTTAAATTAATTAAGTGGTGTTGATGTCGAACATAACAGTAGAAAAAACTCAATACTAGGCCTATACGCGAAAAAAACGAATTCTTACATAAACAAAACTAACAAAGTGATAATTAGTCACATTTAGTTTTGAAATAAGAAAAAACTATCTTAAATTTTTTTAGAGAATTTGGACCATGAAAGTCACATCAAGACAAAATTTCCCTGATTTGAACGAGCAGAAATTATCATTTATATTAAATGACAAATTATTGTTTTTGTATTATAGCTGCAATTATTAATATTGTATTAATTATAATAATTGTGATTGATTTATATAAAAAAACTAAATTTTATTTTATAGTTATTCACTCAGAACCTTGCTAGGTAACAGCAGGTTTTATTCTGAATATGAAGCGTAGATGACTCTTATTTTATTTCAGCCAGAAGATTATTGTATTATTATTGTTTTTATTAGCATCACGTCTTACTATCCATTCGGGTTATACACACTTACGCTAATGTGTAATGGTAGGGTGATTGTGAGATGAAATGGAGGACCTACAGTTTAACGTGGGTTCCGAACCACGGGGGAGGCCTGGCATTCCCCACATTCAAAAGTTGTGATTAATACACGTCTTGTCAGAGGTGAAGGAAGGGTTTGGCAATCAGATAAATCTATGCTGGGACCGAGGATTGAACCCCAGAGCCTCAGCCACCTTACTCCTAAACCAAGATTATTGTAAGTAAGTGTCGAATATATTGGAGCAATAAATTAAAATATACGTTCAGCTACATCACATAACAGCATTTAAATCAAGCGTAATGTGAACTAACAGGCTGCTGTTATATAACGGGCGCCGCACTCATCCAGTCTACAACTTTTATTTCAGGTAAAAGTTTCACGAGAGCACAAATGACGTCGCAAAATAAAAAATTGTTAGATAATAGCTATACCAACTCTCTTTTTTACTATATATACTATTATTTAGGCTATTGGTGACCTGGTGGTCTAGGGGTAAGGTGTCGGACTTCTGTGCTGGGGTCCGGGGCTCAATTCCCGGTCCCAGCACAGATTTATCTGATTGCCAAACCCTTCCTTCTCCTCTGACAAGAAATCTTGTGAATGTGGAGAATACCAGGCCTTCCCTGTGGTTCGGATTCCACGTTAATCTGTAGGACCTCCATTTCATCTCACAATCACCCTATCATTACACATTAGTGTAAGTGTGTATTACCCTAACGGGTAGTAAGACGTGGTGCTAATAATAATAATAATAATAATAATGTAGGCTATTCGTAGACCTAAACCACCATATATATAATAGAGGGATTCAATATGGATACGTTGACATAAATTAAGCCTCTGTATGACTAACGGTTCTCGAAATTTTTAATTTTAAGGGAAACCCTACAATTGCAGGGGGGTTTCCAAGATGGCGGATTTTCCCGGAATGGGAAAACTTGGGAGTTTTCAGAGAATGTAGAGGGACACATACTGAATACATTCCAATAGGTTTCATTTTGTTATTAATTTTGTCTATGTCAAACTCTAAATGTCCTGTACTATTATATTTAAGAAAACAGGGTAATTATATATACCATCACGCAACCGTTAGTGTGGTTACATTTGCGTTTTAAACTTGTGACAATTAAAATATATTAAATTTAAATGTGTAAATCATCTTTGTAAGTCTCTTTAGCCCCGAGATGTTTGGAAACTTTAGCACACCTTTTATTATTATTATTAGCACAGCATCTTACTACCCGTTCGGGTTATACGCACTTACACTAATGTGTAATGGTAGGGTGATTATGAGATAAAATGGAGGACCTACAGTTTAACGTGGGATCCGAACCACGGTGGAGGCCTGGCATTCCACACATTCACAAGTTGTGATTAATACACGTCTTATCAGAGGTGAAGGAAGGGTTTGGCAAACACACCTTTTAAAAAATCTTCTTGTCAATGAATGGTTTGAAGGTAACCCGCCTCGGTGGCGTAGTTGGCTAACGCGCTTGTCGTGTAGAGCTCGACTACTGAGGACGGGGAGATCGAGGTTCGAATCTCGGTCGGGTGAACTGAGGGTGGTTTCTCCTAAATGGTTTTCCACTCTCCCTCCACGCAAATGCGGCTTCACTTCCTCTAATTCAACCTTACAAATTCCTAATCCATTAAAGTAATTAGTACTTAAAGCGTATAACCCGAATGGGTAGTAAGACGCGGTGCTAAATATTATTATTATTTTTTGAAGGTATGTTTTCAGTCACTTTATGCATTCACATTAGAAGTATAAATAGGTAGTGTGTCTTTCACAACCAAACAAGAATTGATATAAGTAGCTTGTCATCTGTCGTTTGATCTTTGATTTGCGTAGAAAAGGGTAGGTTTATATTCATGCGTAGTGCACAACTAATACTAAATAATGCTTAGCGTACAGTTCCTATTATTTAAATACAACAATTTAATGTGAAATGTAGTGACTAAAGTATAATAGTAAGTAATGAATGTCTTTGGTTGTTCATTGCAACAATTACATTACGTAAAAGAGCCACTTTCAATGTGCTTGCATTTGCGACTTTAACTTAGGTATTAAAAAAAAAAATGCTGTTTTGCGTGTAAATTAGGTTCATCAATATTTTTTCTCTGATAGTACCACTGAACTATTTATTTTGTTGTTCACTGCAACAATTCTTCCACAAAATAGATCCACTGTTAGCGTTATTATTTCTTTTTAGCACCGCCACTTACTACCCGTTCGGGTTATACGCTTATCTACTAATTACACTAATGGTTTTAGGGATTAGGAAGGTTATATTTAAAGGAAGTGTACCCGTACCTGCGTGAAGGAAGAGTGGAAAACCATTTAGGAAAAACCACCTCAAGAACACCCGATTGAGATTCGAACCTCGCTCTCTCCGTCATCGGAAGTCTAGTCTACTGCGAGAGAAGCGCCTTAGACCATGCGGTCACTGAAGTTAAATTCACTTCTTAAATTCAGGTATTTTTCAGTTATTTTATGATTTGGCGAGTAAACAATGCGTATTTAGTTTTATTTTCTTTGATAATAAATTTAAGCTATTTATTTTTGGGTTGATTGCAAAAGTGTCTCCACGTAGTCTAGTCATTTTTAGTGTGTTTGCAGTTTCTTCTTAAATTGAGGTATTTTTCATCTTATTTTTCAGGGAACCATGGTAAGCTATATAATATATAAGACGTAAGAAAGTACTGAAGATTGATCACTAAGAGATCTATTAAGGTTTTAACAGAAACCACATTGTTAATCCGTCTAAACAATTAACACTTTAACAAAAACCTCTTCTCCATGGCCACACGTGTGCGCAATTAAAATATCAAACAATGAACGTTACAAAATTTACATGATTGAAACGGGACTTGAGTCCCTTTAAGAATGAATCTGTTCATTCAAAACTTGTAAAATAACTCCGCACATTTCCATGCTCAATTGATTGTATCACTACCATGCACACCGAAAAAAAAAAAGAAAAAAAGTCAAGGTCAATCTTGGCTCAAAAAGACCTGTGGATATAAGTGTTATATTCAGAATTATAAAAAATTAAATATTGATTAAGGTGCTTCAAAATAACTACTTAAAAATGCTTCTTTTAATACAAAAGAAAATCTCAAAGAGGGAAATATGTATGGTTTATAGTACACTTGAAAACAGCCTTTTTGATTAAATACGTGGCTATGATCGTTATGGTCCAGATTTTTAAATGCTGTATAAAGAATTAAATTATATGTATATGCTGATCAGTAGCGGATTTAGGCTTAGGCCCGTGAGGCCCGGGCCTAGGGCGGCAAATTTTGAGGGGCGACAAAGATTTTAAGATGACTAAAATTAAAAATCGATTGGGTTCTGGAGAAAGATCATTTTTCACTCTGAAAAGAGTGAAAAGTTATTTGCGTGCAAGTATGAAACAAGACAGACTAAATGCACTTGCATTACTAACCATTGAAGCACAATTGGTTCAAGAAATTAAGTATGAGGAGGTCATTGATATTTTCGCACGGACGAAAGCAAGAAAAAAATGTATTATATGATTAATCAGATAAAAATAATTTATATTTTAATTACAAGCAATCTATTATTAATTCTAAATTTAATTGTTATGTTAAAAAAATAAATGTTTAATTTATACCTGAATTAGATTTCTTATTATTATTGTTTTCATTATTTTATACACACACACACACACACACACACACACACACACACACACACACACACACACACACATACATATATATATCTCTGTCTCATACACAAATCTAAATGTATATAACA
>CABEEJ010007736.1:0-12455 GCA_901482245.1 Timema douglasi | reverse complement strand
GGGGGGGAAGGAGGAGGAAGGGGGCCACTTTTTAATATTAATATTTTTATGAAGTAGGTAACCTTTCCTTCCCCTGACTAAATTCTGAATCCAGTCTTGATGTGAATTTTATAATTGCTATTTTTACGTTTGCATTTCTTCACCTCAGATACCTCACAATGAAAATAATGACCATTCAAAACAAAATATAAATATTCTAAGAGTGAGAGTATTTTTGAAAATATCTGGATTTGACAGCTTTAATTAGTGTAGGGTGTAAGGAATTATGGTTTATTTTGTCTCTCAAATAAAATAGGATACTATATACTTACAATAAGCCCTATACTTAAAACAAGAGTTTTCAATGGAGGAGGAGTAAAAGTTCCTACCACTAGCACTTTTTCTTTTATTCTTCCCTTACGTTTTACATTTATTTGCTCTTCATTTATTTACGACAACAGTGTATGCTAGCATAATGTTGCAACGTGTTTAATTAACTTAAGCATGAGATTAAAAGCTATTTAAGATTCGATGTTATTTTTTAAAAGTTTGAAACACTGAAATGTAAAATCATCATTTTAAAAAAGACGAACATATTGGATCTTTAAAAACATATGAACTCTTTGAGAGTACCGGTAAAATTAGATATTTAAATTAACAAACAACCTTCCCCTTAACTAAGCATTACACAAATTCAAGCTCTATACAAAATAAGATGGATCTGAGTTCCATGGAAATAACAACAGTAATCTCTTTGTTTTATAAACACTTAATTCTTTGGCATCTTCTCCTATAACTTTTGAACTAAGCTTAATATACATAGTGGCATCGAATAGGACACCTCGGATTTATAAATTGTGTTTGCATGCCAGAAGAAACCAGATTAAAAATATTAATGATTTCAAGCATGTCAATATCCACAACATTTTTGGCCCTATTTACCTGAAATAAATCTAAAAGACATACCTAGGGCTGTAAAAACTGACTTTATATTACCTGCTTTTTAAACTGGAACTAAACGGCAAACTGGAAATAAATGGCAATATCGAACAATAACAGAGATAATTGAAATAGTTTGCACTATATCATCGTACCCAGTATTTATATAATTGTAAAAAACAACGCGTGATTTATCATAGTAAAAAATCTTATCATGAAGAGACAGCCTAGTTTGTCGACATAATACTTGGCCTAACTGTGAAATTGTGTTTACTGTCAACATCAATGGCAATCAGAATTAAAATTAATAAGCTACTTATGAATATAACGATTAAAACAATTACTTGAACCAATATTTGCCATGTCACATTAGACAATAGACAGACTATGTCCCATAAATTTATGAAAAGAGTTACAAAATGAGCACACTTTTTATGTACACAGGTATGTATTGCATTAGGTGATGAGTATATCTCGAGTGTGGTGGCGAGTGTGTGATGGATGGGTGAGGGTCGGATGAGATGGTGTCAATCAGTGGTCGTCAACCTTTTTTGATCAAGGGCCTGTTTCAACGATGGAGGTCGACACGAAGAGCCACACATATATTGTGTATATTTTTACCTACCAAGTTACTCTTGTCTCTAATTATACTTACAGTAAAGTTCAATCGTATGATTGCAAAACAATATTAAATGTAACCTATGCACGTGGGTTAGGCATATTTTAGGTGGTTATTTTAATGATAGTAAAATTTGAATATGTAATGTTATGACATTTTTAATTTAACAGAAAAATATTTCACAGGTCTGTGTTTATTGTGATGCAAAATACGATATTATAAAACACAAGCAATATATAGCGATTCTATTTTACATATTCCTTTTGATAAATTATTAGAAATAATCAAATCTAGTCCAAAGTAATAATATTCAAAATTGATTTAATATGCATTATATTTCAGAGTAAATATCTGCGTGCTACATCATCCTCCTGTATTTCTATATCGGTCTCCCAAGCAAGAAGGACAAGGGGGCATAGACGAGGGATGATTGCATCACATTACTCAAACATCCTGGAAACTTAAAGGCTCCACGGGCAGTTAATACAAGTTTAGCATCAGTGCAGAAGTTAAAGACGTGTACTAGAGAATCAGGAGCGCACCCAGAATTTTGAGCTGGGGTGATTTTTACATGATAATTTTTATAATTGCTCTAAAATAATAGTTTCAATTAGTGTATTCACTTCAAAACTTTATGTACAAAGAGTAAAGACGTTAGCCATTTCTAGAAAATATTACGGTATCTCAGTTCCAATTTTCAATTAAGTGCAAATTTACAGAAAGATTAAAAATCAAAATAAAAAAGTATTCCTTTGAAAAGCCTTAAATACAACACTAATTTATATCAAATATAATTTAAACCAAATATAGTTGATTAATAGACAGTAACAAGGACTGCCCATCTCCAACGTCTAGTCTCACACTTTTCAAATAGTTACAATTTACACCACAAGATCTAATCTTCTTGATCTTTCCTTCAACACTGAAATAATATTTTTGTTGCATACAGGAATCTCACGATTTTCCGAGAAAATAATTATAACCATATTTTTGTAATATTTTTGATTTTCTGGGGGAGACCCTTCAGCTGGGGGGCTTCAGCCCCCAAAACACCCCCAGTGGGTGTGTACCTGTAGCGAATTGTACCGGTTTATTGAAATTGTACTCTGTATTAGAGAGTGGGGCAGCAAATCATTGTAATGTACCTGATTTGCCCCTAAAGAATATGTGAGAGCATTGACAATAATCTTGTCCTAATTTTATAAACGTATTTTATTTTATTTAAATAATACAATCTATTACGTGGCGCTTAAAGCACTTCTTCTTCCAAGAAGGCACAAAAGTCACTGTAAATGACGTCAGAGTGCACCAGTAGGGTCAAGATGACAATTTAAAAGTCTTTAAAATAATAACTTCCTCTTCTAAAAAGATCGATATGCATTTTTAAAAGGTAATTTGAGTCAGTTTCCTGTTCTCAAACATTCTACTTCTATCCAGATGGTTTTTTATATTGTATTTTATTTTTTCTAAACACAAGCTTCTAGAAGATTCCATGAGCATTGGATATATACGAAAGATGGTGCAATGAAAGGTCACTAGGAGTCCAGTCCTTGATGTACTCGGACTGCAACTCCTGTCCGCGATTCCTACGATCGTGTTATCAGTCGCCTCTCTAAATTGTTACGCTAAACGACCTGATCAGTTTTCCGACCATTACAAATAGTGAATATTGAATAAATAAATAGTATCAAACGTTACAATAGTGTTATTTTTCAAAAACTCTTCAATTGGCGCTCGATAACCGGGCTATAAATATCAATTAAATCATCAAAATACAGTAGCGCTTCATTGGCTCCCAATCGCGGGGCATAATAATTCCGTGTCGTAAAAATTGGCGCTCGATCACGGGGCTATAAACACCAATATATCGTCAAAATACCATACCGCTTTAATTAGTGCTAGACCACGGGGCAATTATCAGCTAATTAAACGGTAATCTCTTCAATTGTGATCCAACTAGGAGCCCGTAAATCCGAATCTCTTCAATTGGCGTCCAACAGTGGAGCCCATATAACCAGAACATAACATCATCCAACACTCTTAGCCGGCAGGTATGCTTACCTTGCTTAGAACAGACTATATTAATTTAATGTTCATGGGTAATACGATTGCGGGGCGTGCCCAAGCCTACCGCGGGGGGAGAGGAGGGAGGGCGCAAATCTCCGGGGTCTGGGCACCAGGGAGGCCTGACTTAGCTCTGAGACTTTTTCTTCTCATTTTGAATGAAAATATAAATGCTTTAGCGAAACGGAAGAATATGAGACGAAATTTAAATTAAGCACACTAATTACCACTATTTAAACTTAAGTGGATGATATTCAGAAAATGGAAAAATGACACCTGGACATGGGAATCGAACCCGGGACCCTTGGCTTAGTACGCCAATACTTTAACCACTGAGTTATCCAGGAATTGTTCCGTGCCCAGGGTCATTCTTCACTCATAGTTTAAGGCAGAGTCTATGAGGGACGTGCGGAAATTGTTTGCTACAAATGTGTGATTTTATTAAAATCATGAGCTATCAGAGCACGCAGCCACCTTTCTCTCGGTAGTTGGATTAATGCTGCCACTTGTACAATTATTATAATTGTAAGGGATTGCATATTTAAGATTCAAATAGCCAAAGCTATTATATTTGTTTTAGTTAGGATTTACTCCATCTAGATATCATATTCTGAAAATTAAAATTCCTGAATAGCTCAGTGGTTAGAGCATTGGCGTACTAAGGCAAAGGTCCCGGGTTCGAATCCCGTGTAGAGGTGTCATTTTCCAATTATCAGAATATGATATCCAGCTAGTTGCCGAACTGGTCCAGGAATATTTGCAAGTGTTTAAGCCCGTACCTGAGGTCCCTGTGCGTTGAAAAACAAGGTGTCATCCGCAAATACCCTGACACTAAATTTTGGATCTGTAGGGATTTCGGCAACATATATGCTGTACCAAAACGGCGATGGAGCAAATCCCTGCGACACTCCCGCTTTGATGTTTTGTAGGGATGACCTCTTACCATCCATTTTTACCCTAAAGTAACGACCGTGGAGGAAGTTTCTCAACGTGTGTATGTATGTCTATGAGAAATTGAAATCAATCATCTTTCGCAGGAGGCCAGCATCCCAGACCTTATCAAAGGCCTCTTAGACGTCCATAAGAACCGCTAATGGTATTTCCTTCTTGTTAAAATTCCCTGCTGTCTCCTCAACAAAACTGGTGATGGAATGTACTGTGGAGTGGTGGCTCCGGAAACCAAATTGAATATCAGGAAGTATTCGGTTTTCCTGGGCAAACTGCTTTAGCCTTTCAAGAATTATTTTTTTCATAAACCTTACCAAGACAGCTGAGTAAGCTGATGGGTCTCCTGTTCTGCGGAAATTTGGAGTCTTTGCCAGACTTCGGCATAGATATTGCGTCCGCCACCTTCCAAACTTCCGCAAAGTAGCCCCACTTAATGTGGCAGAAAATATGGAAGTCGGGCGTAGAATGAACTATATCAGCAGCATGGCACAGTATCTCGTTTGATACCACCCCCGGGGCTTTCTCATTTTTTAGATGCCTGATAGCATGTTCCACTCCATTTTTAGACACTGGGGGTGGAAGTACCGTTATAGGTTCCACGAGATATAGCTTTACTTCATTTTTCACAACTCTTGTGAAGATATCATCCTGGGGCTCGATGTTCGCCTTGAATTGGTCTTACAATAATTTAGCTATAGCATCTGCTTTGGCTGCGGCTGTTTAAGTCATCCCTTGACGTCCGTGAATGGCCGGAGTTCTAGTTTTCAAGTTGTCACCGTTAAGTTGTTTGGTAATCTTCCTTTCACTGTCACTACTGTTGACGGTTTCCAAAATGTACTCATTCCAGCGGATTAGTTTAAACTGTTTCGCTCTACGGCGAACCTGGGCCATTAATCTGTTATATTTGGCTTGATGTCTTGACAAGCGGGATGTCTGCCATTCATAGCACGCTTCCCTCTAATGGGCTATCAATTTCAGGTATGGATGTTCCCTTTTTAGGATGAATATTGGGGCTTCGTAGGCCGTTGACGCCCAACGAGCCTCAAGCAGCGTTGATGTCAAGAGGACGACCGAGTTGTCCACTTCTTCTGTCGATTCAACCTTCCTTTCTAGTGGTATAACCCTGTCTTGGGCCATTCGGTGCTTGGAATCTTTCTTCTAAGAAAAGAGTTTCGAGAATTGGTATATATTGGGAGCCAACAGAAAACCGGGATGTGCTCGGAATCCAGTTCATTTAAAGTGTGCAGGTCTTCAGGCTGTTGGTTGAAAATAAAATAATGAAAATTTTACAGGATGACAATATACGAGATTTCTTTTATTTTTTTTATAAAGAAAGCGTAAGTAAAAATGATATAACGAAGATCGGGATTGAAATAACAAAACGGCTATACTCAAATCTTCATCAGGATAAAACATTAAATGAGGTGCGGTACACTTTATTCAGAGGGCTTACGTTTGAAAATAAATCCAAATTACAGTTATTGCCACTGACGGAAGAAGCTGTGAAGCAGCACTCTTTATGTACGTACCTGCAAGTACAGTCGTGGCTTAGTAAAAATAATCCAGTGACCGAGTATGGTTGGAGAATCTCCAAACATACTTCTCTCGAGCCGATAATGACAGAAGAAAAGTTGCTTCCTCCAGATGTGATAGAAAACAGAAGTTGTCGCTGCAAAACTGGGTGCATAAGAAGAACATGCTCATGAAGAAAACACGGCATGCATTGCACACATTTTTGCAATAATTGTCACAGGGAGAACTGCACAAACGCAGAAGCAATAATCAGCATCATCAAAGATGGTAGCGCGAATGCAGATGACGTAGATAATTTATTGGAGTTACTCATCAATAGTACAGAAATCCAAGAAAAGGATATGGAAGAAAACGGAGAAGGAACAGAACTAGAAGACATGATGGAAGATGAAGAAAATTAGATAATGTTTTGAGTGTCAAGTTGACTGTTTAGTAATCAAAATCTCATGTTTTTTTATTTACATTCATATCTATGCATGATTCAAACCTATAACTTAGAATGCAATGCTTATAAAAATAACAATAAAAATAAAAATGTTAATAACAATTTTTTAAATAACTTTGATGCTATTTATGTTCCCAAAACACCGAAACAATATCACTGTTTCGATTTTTTTTAAATGGCAAATAATACCATGCCTATGTGAATCGTCAAAAATAGCCATTCATCAATTGCTTCTTATGCGTCAATAATATGCCCACTATTAATATTTCGGTGAGATACCCCACTTTTAAAAAAGAAACATCAATTTTCGTCCAGTACTGACCGAGATTTCAATATTTTTTCAGGCTGAGCGAATTTGAAGGCGCGCGATCACTTTCCAATGCCCGGTCGCCAGATAGGCTTCCCCCACCACGTCACCACTTCTCCTCCACTCACACACCCGAGCGCGCGAAGCAACAAACACCCCGGTTTTCAGGGCCTGTGAAGCGAGGCTACCTCCACAGATAATTGAAACACGCGACTTATCATGGCGGAAAGAAAGAATTTGAAAATATAACTTTGGATTAAAATTGAAACAATATAAGCTATTAATTAAAGTAATTTATATAAATACTCTGTGCAAGCACTATTTAAAATCCACGTTGTTTCATAAATAACTCCCTATTTGATAATCTTTTTTTTCTTAATAATTTAAAATGCATGATGTTTGTAATTTTAAAATAGGCCTACATTTCTATTTTGAAAATGTTTAGTTATATATATATATATATATATATGTCTGCCAAAGACAAGGTTATGCCATGCCATCTTTGAAAAAGTATGTAAGCCAATATATTGTGTAGTGATTTTATAGAGTGCCACACACATCCAGTTTCTCCATCCCATACCTGCCAATCTATAAATAAAATATAGCCCTACTTATTTTTGGCACCACCTCTTACTACCTGTTTGTGTTATATGCCTATATACTACTTACCCTAATTTGTTAGGCGTTAAGGAGGTTGCATTTAGAGGAAGTGTACCCGTATTTGAGTGGAAAACTACTTAGGAAGACCACCCTTAGTACACCTGGCTTTGATCGAACACCTATCTCCAACAGTCTAATCCATTGAGAGAATAGCGCCTTAGACCACATGGCCACTGAAGCAGGTAAATCCTTACTAATCTTCATACTACACCTGTTTTGTGTTTTTAAATTACCAAAGGCCTATAACTAAAGAGTTGTAAAATGTTTTCTAAAAACTATTATCCTAGTTGAAAATAGGCCCTATGTAGTTACGAAATAGATAAAACCCTCCGCTGAATAAATTTCTAGCTTATTTTACATGATGAAGCAAAAGTAGCAACTAAATAATTAATGATTGCAAGAAAATCATTCTGATGAAGTTATTTTAAATAATTTCTTATGAAGGATTGGTTTTCACTAATAAAGTATTTTTTTAAGTTAATTATAAATGTTGCATGTAATGTAACTATTAAAAGTTATTTGATTTGTTAAGTTTTAACTAATTCAGTTAAGAAAAGCATATTTTATGTATATCTCTGTTAAAACTTGCAATAATATTAGTTCTTAATATCGATAGCAATAGCAGTATTGTATCAACTCTCTTTTATGGTTATAAATAATATTACCAATTTAAAAGTAAATGTTTAATTTGTACTAAGACTTGTAAAAGGTCATGGAGGTAACTTCTGTTATTTCTGTTGAATACAACTCCTTCAGTTGATTCTTGAAGAAATGTTGGATGTCCCACAGAGGGGTGTGATGGTGGACCTCGATGACCCAGTTTGTGCTAAGGTCTTGTTTTATGTTGATTATATGGATTCATAAACAAATAAGCTAATATGTGTGTAATCACTCTTGTGAGGTGCACAATGGGAAAATTAAACTTTCTTAATATACTTTAATTAGCTTTCAGACCGAATTCCCTAAGGGCTGGTTTTTCATCCTCACTCCATTGCAGTGTGTAACCTTAAAGTTCACCAATCTCATACATTTATTTTCTAAACTAATGTTTTCCATTGCATCTTACTAACCATTTGTGCAATGCACATATGCACTAATTATGCTAATGTGTTTGGGATAAATATGATTGGATTTAGAAGAAGTGTATCCGCATTTGCATGGAGGGAGGAAAACTATTTAGGAAAAACCACTTTCAGAACACTTGATTGAGATTCAAACTTTGATTTCTCTATCAATGCGTGTCCAGTCTACTATGAGTGTTCCGCTTATACCATTTGACCACCAAATCATGTATGTGGACCATTTGTCAAAAACAGCTTCATGTCATACTAATGCACACGATTAGGCCTAATACTTACTGTTTCAAACTGAACTACATTATACAGATCTGAATTTCAAGATGTTCCTAGCACTATTTTTACTATAGTTTCTGGAACAACTCTAAGGGGTCATCCATAAACAACGTAACACTTTTTCTTAAATCCTCCATGTAGACATTTAGCCCCCACATTTTTCCTAACAGCATTATGTGGTTTACAGATTACCCATAGTGACGCAACAACTGAATAATTAGTATCAAATGACTTCGCTTGTATACCGCCTAGAAAACATGACAGTAAATAACATGCATTACTAAACTATCATGACACCAAGATAATTGGAAGTCTTGACACCTTGTCTCAATCTTTGTCTACACATTGAACTAAGGGATCAAAGATTGATTTTCATCAAAACCAATAAATTAGTCCCCCTTGCCAGTGATGAATTAACAGCTGAGTGACTTTTTTTATATCTGTTCTATAGTTAAGTTAGTTTGTAAATAATGTGCTTATATGTTATATGATTAGTCACTTTACCCTGTTTTGTTTGATAAGTACAGCCTTGGCATTTTATTCTTCTATTAATTGCATCACATCTCAGATATTTTTTTAAATGATAAGAGGCGTAAATTAGTCTTATTAATAAATAATTGAAAAACAAAGCATTTAAATAGATACACATTTCTGACATTTTATAACAATTATTTTACAAGTGAGATTTAAAAAAATTAAAATAGTTATAATTATTATGTGTGACCGTTTCTAAATGGTTCTTCTGAATGAGTACTCAGGAGCTGTCAGCTGCTCATAAGACAGTATGACGAACAAAACGAAGTCCTCATGGTGTGTGTCCATAAACAAAGATAAAACATAAACAAGTTATTAAAATTAATTTCATGCATAGTTATTGCAATAGCTAGGCTATAATAAGGTTCTTCTTTCCCTTATTCATACATCAAGACATGTGATATTCAGCTGATACTTTTGATATATACTAACAATAGGCTCTACCTACAAATTAACTAAATTGTTATCAAAGTCTACCGCAAATAAAACATTTGAATTTTAAGTTCGTCCTACCAAAATCCTATTATCCTACCTGCAATAGTATCTCATAAAATGTATAAAATACATCTTTAAGGCCTAATGTGTGAAGCTTGCTGATAAAATTAAAACTACAGAGTAATCTTAAACCAATAAATTGGGTTAAATACTACTTACAAAGAACTGTTTTTTAGGTTTAGTATAAATGCAGTTAGGCCTTAATTGGTTTATTTACAATGAGAAATATATACTGATATTGTGCTACTATAATATAATTGTAATAACAATAACCAGGGTTGTGGACTCGGTAGGCTATACTCTCGACTCAAACTCTTATAGTTTTTTACTGTCTTGACTCAGACTCCTCCATCAATGGCAAATGTATATAATATTAATTAGCAGATAATAAAGAATATACTACCTATATAGTAAAATAATTTTACCATAGTAAATGTATTGCTAATTAATAAATATTAGAATTTTAAAATACTAAATACTAAAATGATAACACAGGAAATTGCATCACCACCACCACCATTTGAATCATTAGGATACTTAAGTCCATAGAACATAAAATATATATTTTTTATTATAATTTCTGAAAAAGAAAACTTTCCTACCTTTCTATTAAAGAAATATGCATTTAACTGTGGATTTAATAATAATTAAAAGTAATTTTTAACATAAAAAAGGGTATAGGCCTACCTTGAAACCAAAGAATGTACAAACTTAAGACTAACAGAACATTCGTAAGAATTTCTCCTAGTTATATTTTACAAATCTTTATTTTTAAGTCAGAGCCAGTACTGTTCTACCGACTCCAACGCTGACAATAACTATTGAATATAGTAATTAATTGGTGTTCCCTAAGCTAGCATCAAAGTACTGTGAATATTTAGTGGAGAAAACATTTTTGCTATCTAATAGTTCAAATTTTATGCTAAGATATTATTAATCTCAGGACGCTTACTTATTAAATTCTCTGTTTACTTTGGTCCACTGGGTTTTGAACAGGAATGTGGGTGTGTACTTATATGCAACCTTAAATACTTTGAAGGTCAGAAGTGCAGACACATCAAGGGTTTATTGCCAACAGTGTGGAAATTTTCTTCAGAACACAGGACATGGCCGACTGATCCACATGTCGTGGGTTCCCACAGTTAACCTACAAATGGTAGAACAAAATTATTAGGGGAATGATGCGTAAGCTATTTACCATATAATACAATGTAATTCACATGAGAAACCAAATAATTAGAAATGTATCAGTTTCATTTTACTCAAAAGAAAACGGCGAATCCAGTGATACTCTAAATTTATGTATTTTAAACTATTTTATTTTTAAAGCATATAGAAAACTCAAAAAAACCCAAGACCAAACCTAGACCAACACGTCGTTTGAGCCATGATATGTCATGATATGATGCTATCTTATACTACGAAAGTCAAATAGTTTGTTTTGTGAATATTAATTGTGATACTAATTTATCATTGAATGGAATGGCAACAAGGTAAGATCAAATCAGCTGTCTAATTAACACAAGGAACAATAGGTTAACTAAGCTCATAATATAAATAAATTTATTAATAAGCTTGAGTGTAGTATCATGGGATTCCCCATATTTTTTAAAAGCATAATGATAGCATACATTTAATGATTTTCAGGTTTTATAGAGGAAAAGGTTTGTCTAAAAGGTTTGAATATTGGGTATCATCCCCGTTAATACTTTCACCAAATAATAGAAATGGCAGTTCCAGTTTTTATGTTTTGCATTCACATAAAGCAGACCTAAATCATAAGTTCAAATTGTACTAGACAAAAAAAAAACTGCTCTCAGGCTAGGTTATCATTATTCTGTAGGCATATGCAACTTTAGATTCACAGAAGAAGGAAAATGTTACATTTATTATTCTAAAACACCTTTTATGAGCATATACATTTTGATCAAAGTTTGTTGAGAAAGATTAGTTGGGGTTAACTTTATATTAATATAATTTATTTAACATTAACAGGCCTTCATCAAACTATAGCCTAACATCCCAAAGGATTAGTTATAGCATAATATAACTGTTTAATAAGTTGTATAGTAGCGCCTAACTCAGAAAAATGTTTTATTTTGTTGGTCAGTTGGCCTCACTGTGTAAGATACTTTTAGTATTTGTTCTAACATGGATTTATTTTATAACCTTCATTGTATAATTGATTCTGTCTTGAAATTGTTGACCACGGCTCAAAGTTAATTTTGTATGTGATAATAAAACATGTCACAGTCGGTAGTGTCTGCAGTGGTTTATCTGTGATTAAAATTTGTGGATACAATTATCTCGTCCTGTAAAGAAGCAGTTATCAATATGGAGTTTAATAAACCAAAGTCACTTAATCTTGGCGGAGATTTGGCGAAGAATTTCGATGAATTCCAGGAAGAAGTTCTATAATATTTTGAGGCGACGGAGACTGGAACAAAATCTTCGGGCGGGCAAATAGCCAGGCTAAAAAACCTCTTAGGACAAAATGCTGTCCGACTCTATAAAACCTTAACTACCATCAAACCTGAAGAGGAAACAGTCAATGGTATATTGTCTGTTCTTAAATCTCAC
>CABEEJ010007735.1:10156-28375 GCA_901482245.1 Timema douglasi | reverse complement strand
TAAATGTGAGATTTGCACACACAAATCTTTTGCCTTAGACCGGCCCTGCCTGACCCCATAAAAAGAAAGATCATGCTCCACCACTGCAAGTATCCAATTTAAGTTAAGTAGCGTTCATATCAAAATTTGTTATCCTTCCTAATCGTTCATATCTCAGTTTGATAGCTTTACCAAATCTTCAAAGCTCAATTTAATTTTCTGACAAAATGTTCAAATCACAACTTAATATCTTTACAAAATATTCTAATCTAAAATAAATCCTACTAATTTTTAACACTTCAATCAATTATTTTTTAAAAATGTTCAAATCTCAATTTAAGAGTTTACAAAATATTTAAAGTTCAATTTAATATCCTTACAAAATATGTATTAAGGGAAAGATCAAGAAAGACGAAAAAACATATAACGCAGGAAAACCCAAAATCCAGCATTACAAGAAAATAAATAAATAATTTTATTGACATTAAAAAGTTACTCTGAGTCCAAGAAATACGATTAAAATGCTTTAGTTCAGCAAATGCAAAAATAGTTCAAGTCCAAATGATATACAAAATACTAATTAAAGTCCATTAAAGACTGAAAAATAGAGTCCAAAGTGACAGAATAATAGTTAGATTTAAAAAATACATAAAAATAGTTAAGAGTCCAAACAAGTTTAAGAAATCGCGTGAAGGGAAGAGAAGAAGAATCTACATAATTAATTATCTCTTCGAGATTACAGCGAACAATTAAATTACAGTGTTATTACATCGTGGAGTCAGTGATAAATCATCTGTCGCAATCTGATGTTGAACCACGATGTTGTGCCAAGAGTGACGGTTACGCCATTCAGCTTTTGCCCATCCCAAACCTACCAGTTACAGTAATGGCGTCTGGTCTGTAAAAGAATACGAGGCTGATATTTTGTTGGAGTACCGAGTCACAGTCATAACTCATAACCACTTTTAATGACTACTACTACTAATAATAATAATTCTACGGGAGGTGTAACCGTGAAATGTGGCTGTACAATTTACATTTGTTTTATATTTATGTCTGATGGGTTTCCCTTATTGTACTTTCTCACTTGCCATCAGATCCGATGACAAATGAAGGAAGACGTGGCTAATTTGTTATGCGAGGTACAAGTTGCTTTCGCAAAGAGATGACTGAATTGTATCCATTCTGAATGGTATCCATTCTGACATTTCTTAAATCAGCACCACAAATAAAAAGTTTGATTTGTATCCATTATCATAATAACCACAAAATCCTGAATTGTATCTATTCTGAATGGTCTCCATTCAGACAATTTTCAAATAAACTACTTTAACAAAAATCCTGATTGGTATCCACAATAATTATTTGCATTATATCCACAAAATCCTGAATTGTATCCATTCTGAATGGTCTCCATTCAGACATTTTCTTAAACACGCATTACAAAAAAAAGTCTGATTTGTATCCATTTGCATAATGTCCACACAATCCTGAATTGTATCCATTCAGATATTTTACTAAACAAAGACCACAATAAAAAGTCTGAATTGTATTCACTAGAAAGATTTGCATTATACCCACAAAATCCTGATTTGTATCCATTTAATTGCGGTAACACTTGTCTGATAGATGGCAGCAGAATAAACTCGCCTTAACTCATTCCATGTTTACTAGAGAGCAGCACTTTCCTTAACTCATTCCGTGTTTACTAGAGAGCAGCACTATCTCTATATTAACATAAAAAATATAATCTTTTTACTTATTGTCCTATTACTTTAAAATTTAAACACGGATTTTAGGACTTATTTGCATAAACATTACAGAATATATCTGTGTATATGGTGCTTGTTCTATATTATTATGACAATTGACAGCAGTAGCTACTTTAACAACACCATATTATTTGCACACAGAAAACTATCATTTACTCTAAGCAAAGATTAAAGTAACTTAAATCTAAGACAAGGCATGGCAATAAAGAAACAATGGTTTTTGTAATTAAATGCTTTTAATCTTCATAGATTTGTTTTAGTGTATTATCCTATTATCTACAGATAATTTAATCAGTTTATAATGCAGGTATATCTGGGTTGGTGTTGAAGTTGAAGTTATAGGTTATCATACTCATCTTGAAAACAGGCCTACATTTTATGTGCTAGTTTTGTTAAGTTTGATTGAAAAAACCCGTAAGTGTTTATATTTACCACTTATCAACAGCTACATCTCCAGACATTATGATTTTATCCCTAGCCTTTTATCATTATGCCCACTATATGTAGCAATACCTAACCATTTATCCAGCTGAAGTCAAACGAGAGGGAGGGCAGTGTAAGAAAATTAAAATCTTTGCTTCTAACTGCTAGATAATAAAATTCATCTTGTGATTTGAAGGGAATTCTTGAGATTATGGTTAAAAGTGATTATGTACCAGTAAAATGAGAGCGGGATTCCTTGTTTTTATTTGTCATCGTATAAAGTTGTATTTTTTTCCTCCTCTCTAATCACATAAACAAAACAAATCTCAATTGATAACAAAATGAATATCGTAAAATAAATGAGGGAGGCCTATATAATTTAAACAAATCAACAAAAACTCATCAATCAGGGATGAACATTATTTATAACATGAATATTCAAAGAATGTCACAATATGGCACCTAAGTATTCAAAGTATTTTATAGGCAATAGTTATAATTTTTAATATTATAAACGAGCACACATGAACAAAACTCAACCTTTCAGGCGTCAACACATTTTTCATGAAATTTCGGGATTCTGAAATATTATTTTTCAAACTACCGGTACTATTTAAAATATTAATTTTGCCATCGTTGGAAATTTACCTATTTTGTGTCTATGAATGGTAAAAAAATATTAAATTCCTCATAATATAACCAAATAAAATTCTGCGCTTTGTGCATACTACTTCCATTATTTCTTTATAATAAAATATATACGTGTACATTTTCACACTCAAATTGACCCCATGATAAAAGCCACTTTATAATGTTCGCAATACTAGTATCTGCTTACCGGACCTTTTCATGAGTACTCCCCGTCTTTGAAAGAGAGCAAAGTGAGGCCATCGCAGAATATTATATTGTACATTTATTAGCTCTAAAATATATGTAAGGCTTCAATTATGCAATTTTACAGATTTTCCAACTATATCTGTTCACTGTATCACTTGGGTGAGTTTGGTTTAGAATTGAGCATTACCGTATGTATAGCAAAGTTTTTAATAATCTTGTATTTAGTATTAATGGATTTCCCATATTTTTGTGTTAAGTTTATATTAGTATGAATGCTATGATTTTCAGGTTTTTTAGAGAGAAAAAATCATCCAAAAGGTACGGTTCTTAATTTTCATTTCTATTAATGATTTAAGTTGAGGGTGACCAATTTGAACTTAAAAAAAGTAAAAGTTTGGAGAGGTGTATGCTATGTCAACACTCATAAGTTAGGACTATATTAATCTATAGTATAAAAATCTCACTGTGTTTAAGCTCAAGGAAAGAGTTCTCCTTTCAAGGTTATTCAGAAAATCATATAAAAAACCCAAACTATATAAGGCCTAGGCCCTACTAATGTGTGTGGGGTACAATGTAATGTAAGTTAGGTATCAGAATATACGTAGGCTTAATAACGCTCATACAATTATTTTTAAAAAATATATTTTTTCTGTAACAAAGACTTTTATAGTTAATGTACTAAACTAATCAACCAAATAACAAGTCTATGAAAATTAATACTCTGTACTCATCACCAGACATAATTAAGGTAATAAACCTCACAGGCTACGGTGGGCAGGTCATACAGTGCGAATTGGAATATTTAGAACTGCGTTCAAGGTATTTAATTGCAACCCCAATGGAAAAATACCATTGGGAAGACCCAGATGCAGATGGGAGGATAAAATTTTGATAGACCTGACAGAGATATGGTGTAATGAGATAGACTAGATAGAATTAACTCAAGATAGGAATAGGTTGAGTACTTTTGTGAGTGCAGTAGTGAAATTTCATGTTCGTATTATTATAGGGTAAGTAAACCATTAAGTATAAGAATGAATATCAGCTTAGTCTTTTTCCAGGTATTCAGAAAGTAAAATAATCTGAGGGCTACGTTGAATATCTGGATGAGGAGAGCTATTGCAATTTGTGGTAAGATTTCCAGCATCTCATTCTTGATGCCATCTATTCCTGGCGCTTTGTTCTCACGAAGAGTTTTAATGGTAGTTGGAAGTTCTTGGTCCGTGATTGGAGCTGATGCTACTGCTATAGGACTTTACTTAAATTCTTTTATTATATTGTGACGTCTCTCTTGAAAACTTCCTCCTGAATTTCACCTTGTTTGAATAGTTCCTTCCAGATTTTGCGCTATCGCGTTGGCTTTGTCCGCACTTGTGTAGGCCATCCCATGTTGCCCATGAATCGCCAGCATGTCAGTTATGGTATATGTTTTATGTAGGTTAGTGGCTGTGCCCGTGACGAAGGTATTCTAATTGGATCATTTGATTTGCTTGACCATTCTTCTAAGCAGTGCTTTTAGTCTGTTTTATTTGTTTTGCTCTTGTGGTGTCCTAAGTCTTCACCTATCTTTGCGCGCTTCCCTTTTTAAGGCTATCGTATAGTTAAGTTCAGGGTGGTAAATTTGTAGGTATTGAAGTTTAGGAGAAATCGTGGTGTGACGTTTGGTAATTTCCTGTATTGTCGTCGAGTTTAGTTATATGGCCACAGCAACATCTTCCTCTGTTTCCATATCAACATGTCTCGGGAGTACTTCCCGTAAAATAGTTTTGTATTTTTTCCAGTCAGTTGTTCTTATTGTATATCTGTGCCAGTTGGATTGATGTTCCACGTTACAACCCATTCGCAAAATACAGGATTATGTTCGGAGTTGATTTATTGGAGTACTGAAAAGGTTTCCAACGTAATTTGCATGATTATTATCATTATGTCAAGGACGTCTGGTCTGTGACGGTAGTTTCCAGGATAGAATGTAGGTCTTTCCAGCACTAGCACGTTATAGTCTACTTCAGTTGAGTGTTCTTCTAGGATTCGTATTTCCGTTAGCCATTCAACTATTCCATATCATATTTTTGCTGTTTAAATTTTCACCGAATAAATATTTGGTATTTTCAGTAACTTTTTCAAGGTCACGTTTTAGAAGATTTTTATTGGGAGGGTTATAAATTGCCAAAAATATAATAGGTATCTTTTTGGTGTTAATGCCTACTACCATAACCTAGAGGTTTCCAGTGCCCTGAATATATCGGCTCTATAGTGCGCGAGATAAGTCTTTTAGCAGGACAGCTGTTCCACCACCTCTGTGGTCTCGGTCAGTTCGGTAAATGCTGTATCCAGATATATGAATCAGTTTGTTTGC
Source organism: Timema douglasi (assembly GCA_901482245.1). NCBI lineage: Eukaryota > Metazoa > Arthropoda > Insecta > Phasmatodea > Timematidae > Timema > Timema douglasi. The sequence continues at coordinate 23,008 of CABEEJ010007735.1, read as the reverse complement.
ATATAGATGAGTTTCACAGATAAGGGTGACGTCAATCGCGTAAGTACGTAGTGGATCTTCGAATTCTTGTACTTGCTGTAAAATCCCGTTGGCATTCCATATAAAAATCCTTAACTAATTTTTTCTTTCATTCTGTTTATATTTGTCATCTTCACTTGAGTAGAAGTCAGTGGAAGCCTCTAGGAGAGTAATCAGTTTTGTCATCTTGCCTTCTTCCTATTTTATTTTGAATAAGTACGGTCTGAGTTGTTTCAGTAGTCCCCAAATGTCAATTTCTTTGCATTTGTTTATTATTTCATTGAAGTCTGATGATGCGTTCTTGTCCTGTTAGTTCCTTCGATTTAAAGCTTGTCTGCCATTCGATTTAGTAGGGTGTCCCTGTAAGTACGTGGGTGTGTGTTTTTGTTCAGAGTTGCTGCTTTTTTGGGTGGATAGCGGAGGGAAGTTGATAATAGAAGATGCTGTTTTTTGTGAAGGTCAAATGATTGTCAAACCTTTGCTGTGTTTGTTCAATTTTTTCAATTAATTTCAGATATTCTGGACATTTTGAGTATCTCGCTGTGTGTTTGCCTCCGCTGTTCACACAACTTGCTAGAGTGAAGATTTTTTTCGTACACTCCGTGGTTAAGTGACTTTACAAGCATATAAAACATCTCGGGTTGTTTCAGCAATTATTTTTAGAATGACCAAACTTCTGTGATCAGTGTCATTGGAGTATTAAACTCGGGGCTGGTACGTAATGCTCAATTTTAATGGTGTTGTTAATATATTTCTCTTGAAACAGCTGGAAGTTACTGTCCGTCCTCGTAAGGGTGCAGACAAAGATTGGCTGTAGTTTGACTTGGTCGTTTATACGGTTTTCATCCTTATTCCTGAAAGTTTGTGTTGTTGTATTTTAAATCTTTAAGTTCTTCCTTTATGTCTTCTACTGGCATGCTTGGTGGGGGACCTTAATCACGACTTTGAGAACCCCCTCGGCATAGTGAATGTTTGATATTCCTACCCACTATTCTCGAGAAGGGCTTGTAGAGCCTTAAATTCTTCCAATGTGGTCTTGTGAATTTTCAGTCCATCTTTTACGTAAAAAATCTTAAAAGCCTTTACCATAGCTGCTTTCAGGTATTTTACTATTTTTGAATACTTTGATGTCCCTGAGGTAACTATTGATAGTAGCTTAGGTTTGGTTTCGTGGGTATGATGTAGATGAGGAGGTATTTGGATAACATCCCAATTTGTTGGTTTTTAAATCAATGGCCACCGTCAAGTGAGGTAGCTAAGACAAGATAATTTTTTTTAAAAAATACGATTTGTTTGTGGTTAGCGACGCTTTAGACCACACGACCACTGAGGCTTGTAATAAATATTAATTTAACTTAGTATATAATAAATGTCAGTTTGTATATTAATATGTTTTCTTAGTATCAAGATTGAATGTTGCTGTTTTTTACTCTCCCTTTAAATTGATGCGGGTTAGCTTCCAATAAAATATTGTCTTCTTATGTATTACATAATATACAACTTTGTTGTGGAAAATACTTATTTATAAGATTTTCTTATTTCATTTGAGTCTTGATAAATATTAAGATGGAAGTTGTAAATTATTGGTTAATTTTTTTTTCACATAAAGAAATAATTTTCAGGATTCAAGGAAAGAAATAAAAATAAGGAAACATTTCTTACAATTTATTTTTCCAAATAAACATTTTAAATATTATTTATAATAATACACAGATCGGCATAGAGAGAGATAGTCGAAATTGGGAAGGAGATTTGGTGGGTGAACAAAAAATAATGACTTCGTCATTAAAACATTGCCTGTGAATACCGAAACATCAGGATAGTTCAAATAACCAACTTTACATTATAGGGTTTAAGATGTTTTGATTTTTTAAATTCATTGTTTTATAACTATATCTTAATGCCATTATTATTTAAACAACATATTCACTGAACGAATATACGTTTAACATTAATTTAGATAGAGTTCGTTTCTGACTCAAATTGAACATACGAGTAGTTTTTGAGACAGTTTGATGCATAGGATATATCTTTGAGGATCTAGATTGGCCACTAATAATTCAAGACGTCTGAAATTTGGTGGTGATTTGTCTGAAGTTTATGGTCCGTATAGAAAGGAATTTTAGTGCGCTATATGGTATCTGTTTGAATCGAATTCATGGTGTTAATAGTTAATTTTGACATCGCTATTAGATACTGGATACTGTACCCTCATACTCAGAGTAGAACAAACAGATTAAGGTGGTACCAAGTTCTGGCTTGAACTGTAACTCAAATATTACTCTCACTTCTTTGTGTAAACAAGTATGTGAGTCTTGTCCTGCATTGTCTGGAGTTAAGTCAAGTAAGCATTGTTGACCTTATCGATGGTTATCAAATGTCCGTGGCTTCAATGGTGTATTATCAACACTGAACTTCACGTACAATACAAAGCGTTTGAGATTTCTATGAATAAGATGAAATGGCTTGGCATTCAAACTTCTCCGTGCGCCTTGCTCGAGACCACAGTGGACAACATATTTTTAGGAATTACTCCTTGACTGACAGACTATGAGACTTTCGATATGAGAATGGATTTTACGTCCACTCTATTGATGTGATATTGAGCAGGCTTACGTGATAGTTTTTCCTCGATGGCAAGTGAGATAGTGGACGATATATCTACAGGTTTAAAGAAAAGAGGGTCGTCTATTATTTTGATCCGTACCTCAGTGTTTAAATTGTCGGTGTCTGTCATCAGATAAAAAGGTATTTTACTCCACGTTAATTTAATGAGTATGGAAACCTTTTTAGTAGTAATTACGACATGTTAAATATATCAGTGTGTAATTAACCGACTATCTCGGCCTCGTGTTTAAGCAAGTCTAATCGTGAGGCAAACCCTTTGTTCTCCGTGGATGCATTAAATTCACCACTAGAAGCAGGGGTGTCCAAATACCACATTCCATTTACCAGGTAGCTTTCAGACGCGTTTCGTCCATACTTTGTTAAGGTTGTTTACAAATAAGACCTGTACGCATAGTTGTCTATAGAAGTAGTGATAGGTGTTTCATTAAGAGAAATAGTGATTTGACTAAACGCATCCAATTTTGTTGTTGGCTACGACTGACATCCTATTCAACTAGTTCAATATATAAGCCCAATTTAACGAAAGATAAATCCCTAAAATATTCACCGTCACCCGGGCAAAAAATTCGTCCTGGGCGTCTTTGTCAATGGAAGTAATAGACATGTATTCTACTATTTGTTTATTTTCAATTGCCATTTGAATGCATTTTTTTATTGAAACTCTCTAATTATATTTTTGAACATTCCATTTTGGTCAAAAATATATTTTTTCTTGACCTCTTGTTCTCTCATTGTCTAACTCTCGCCTTCGAATAAAGCCATTAATTTTTTTTCTTCCCCTTTATACGCCACGGCATTCTACCACCTGAACGATCCGTTTTTCGACAATCTCTTCTATTTTTTGATCGGGTTCTCTTGTGGCTATGTCTCTCAGTATGTGTGATCCTGTCTGTAATGCCCTTTTCCTTATAGCTCTCGCTCCTCTTACAAACAGATGTATGACGCATTGAAAAGGTTCTCCCAAGAATTATCCTAGACTGCACTCTCGTTGCATTTTACAGCTATCATGATATATTCAGGACTGATATTTCACTCTCTCCCTCCATTGCTAAGACTAACCTTCATTGTGTATAAGCTGATTCATAATTATGGAGTCAACATTAAATTTCTCAACAGGAAAATAGAATATAGAACATGTTATATGCAGTGGTGGAAGGCAATTGTATGATTATAGTCGATCTCGCATATGAATCACCTAGTAATTGAGGTCCTATAATATCTGTGTACATGAAGACCGGCTCTGTTTGAATTACACTAAAGACGGGTATTCTGCGATTAGATAGGCCTGCTTAATATCTTCACTCATTAAGTATCTCATACGTGCATTAACTAGGTTAAGTGGTTCTACTGTGGGTAGTCTGTTTCAAATGGTTGTAATCAAGTCCCCGCAACATACATAAAGACCAAGTGTAGATCTATTATTTTTCTCGCTACTCTAAACCAAATGGAGTTTTTGAATCGTGTAGCAATGGGTGACTTGTCAGGGTTCAAAGCACCTCTTTGTTTTTTAACCTTTGTTAGCATTGTTTGAACGTGAAGGATAGACCATTGAAATTAATTTATTAGAATCTCAAGTTTGCTTTTATCAGTTATTAAACTCTTTATTTTATTATAAAGCTCATTAAATGATGAAAAATCTTGTTGAGGAAATTTAACACGTCCTTCTTGGGTGACTACAACGTTGGCCGTCAATTCTTCGTCCTTTGATAAAATGTTATCTTCGAAACTTGTCAGATGATGAAACAGACTGCTGTACGTCGGTATAGTACTGAGTTCTTTTAATATAAATATATTATTGATTTCTTTAAAACCTTGAGAATCTATAATCACTTCATACATTGTCTACAATGGCGGGCCGTCAATGTGTGTTCTTCCATGGTTATAATGTTTGAAGCAATAGTCGTAATCTGCCAATTCATTCTGTACAGAGTAATAGAGTAAATTCCAAGAATTGTTAATATTTCTACAAGCGTATGTTTTAATAAATTTTATAGGTACGTTATTTATCTCTTCAACAGTTATTTAACACAAATCATATTTTATAGAATATAAGAGAATGGATGCGTCGATTTTATCCATTAAACTGAAACATATCAATCAATAATTCCTCTTTTTATAGTGTCACTTGATTGAACCCCTCCCCCCCTTTCCAATGACTGATTGATAGTGACTCTAGGGTAATCAATTTTCATGCAGACTAGTTGGGCAATTCTAATACCCCGTTTAATTATGAAAAGAATCTCGCCATGACTTAAGAGTAATAATCAAATAATACTAAGATAATCTTCATCTATGAGTCTGGCCAAGACATCTATTCTGTATGTAAGGATTTTTTTTAGGTCTATACTTGCAGAGAAGGGCATGGCTTTTATTGGGGAAAAGGCGTTTCTATTCATATTTATTTCTAATTCAATATAGATGAATATCAGTCCATGAAATAAGAGTTGAAGAAAAAAGGTTTTCATCCGTACCAGAAGGATATAGATGTGTTATGCTTTAACATCTATGCTTAGTAAATATTACATTATATTCTTTTTACTTCTATCTCTCAGGCAACGATAGGTTCTTTATTTCTTTTAATTTTTCGTGGGTTGATCATGAGTACAGGGTCTAGGGCTTTCAAAATCATGTATTTCATAGTATCAAAATTGATCGTTTTGGTATTTTAGTAATTAAGTGACCTTAGTGGTGGAATGATGTTCGTCTGTTTCTGGAATGTACACGTTGTAAAATAATGTTTAGGCTCCCCTAGAACAAACTCTGTAATGAATGCGGTCTCGGATTCAGCATTAAGTTCACTAATCATGTCTCCTATCTTGTCACCTATAGATATCGTGTATGCATCTGCAGGTCTTATCACACTAATAATAGAATCGGAGTCGCAGTAAAGACAAGAAAACCCCAGGTGCTGTAAGTATGAATATAATTTAATATGAGCACTGGTGGCTACATAAGCATCAATAGGGACGTCAACTGTGTCAAGGGGAAGAGATGCTCATCCAAGTATGATCATGAAACGTAAGATAATTCATCGTTTGGAAACAATATATTACGAACGTCAATTCCAGGCGTGGTGACCAAATAAATAAACTCTTTTGGATGGATAACAATTGTGGTATACGTTTTGTTCTCTTTCAGGGCAAAAAAATCCAGAAAGAGTTCAAACACAATTTCGCAAGTGAATGCTTTCCTTGATTTTTAATTATCTCCTCTTTGTATAGTTGAACACCCTCAGCTATCATATAGTCATTAATGTAATTGTATTTGTCGTCGTCTATTTTTACCCATCTTGGGTATCCAGACGCTTTCTATCTAATCTTCAGGAACTTGTCAATATAGTTAACAAAAAGTCCTTACTCTTTGGTTTGAGGATCGAACTGAGCCATTTACTATTCGAAAAATTCGCACACAAATCATCGAGTGTCCCATTTCTAGGGCTAGGTGAACCTCGTGTACTATCCATGTAGCTGTAATTGATCTGTCCGAGTTGTGCGTGCACTCGCCTTGGTTCTTCTTGTCGGTGCAAGACGCACACAAAAAACCATTAATATAGATTGAGTCTTATAGGGTAGCACTATTTCTGTCAACAACATGTTTGGTACAGTTGTCTCCGACAAAAATGTTGATTGGGTGACCTAGAGGGAAATTAAAATATTTAAATACTCAAGGATATAAGCTACAGACGTCCAAGTATCCTATTTTCTCGTCGGGTTTAGTCTTATAGTGAAGCGTCATAGATTCACAACGTCCAACACATAGTTAGTCACGGGGATTAAGAGGTGCAGTTCTAGCCATAGAATTAATGTTTAGCTCTAGGTCTAATTCTGTGGCTTCAGTCAGTAGTCTGTAAAAGTCACACTCCCAAATCGTGATTACGTTGTACCATGGAGCTTTAAAAATGATATTTCTCCTCAAAGTACACTATTGTTGTTCGGCAAACGTTTCGTTTGTTCCCATTATAATAGCATCTATATTTAAAATAAAACACTTACAGCCATGATAAAAACATCCGTCAAATTCAAAAATTACCCTGGTGGTCCATCCACCTTCCTCCCCAGGATTTGAATCTCGCGACCATTGAAGGCGTCTTGAATGTGAATAGCTGGCGGGCTTTTTGCAAGTACACAAATCATTGTATTGGTTTATAGACTCTCTATCTCCGCATATATATCATGCCGTAGTAAGTATGGCAATCATGTCGGGAAATAAAATGATTTTTGAAATATCCGTTTACACACTGATGAAATAGTTATGGTTTCCCTAAACACATCTAATGATCCTAGATTTAAAATGACATGGTGAAACGTGTGGCAAACCCTCCTCAATACTGAGACTTCATCAATAAAATAGAGTTCTAACTCTTTATTACTACAAAAACATAAACCTCCGATAATTTATCACTAAATCAACTCAAAAAGTCATTCCTTTCTTTAGGTTCAATATAAAACAAACCAAACATTTCAGGGTCGGGAATCTTACCAACATTATTTAAATTAGCTTCAGCATTAAAACGATAGGGGAATTGTCCCTTTTTACAATCAAGACCAAACGCTTTTAGAATCTCTCTCAAAGGCATAGGAAGATAATTTAAACCGTCTTTAAATTGTATATGGTCTATCGTCATGCAAATAATTTTAGTTCCACCCGCAATAATTTTGGGAGTATATTTTAGGGATGAAAACCTATTTAAAATAAATATCATGTTGTAACTCTTAAATTAATGAGCAAGACAGATAATTCTATTCATAAATTGTCTCAGACGTCTCAAGTAATCGATGAAATTGATCAGAGGATTCTCCTAAAAGGATTAAGACCGTTTCCCACATTGCGTATAATACTCACCCACATTGTCATTAAATTCACATTGGACACAATAGTGTTTAACATGTAGTAAATTAGTCTTGTGAAGATAAGAATCTTTGCCAATGTTCTACCCTGGAGACATTTGAAATCATAAAAGACAAAGAGAAACCTATCGCTGAGATATTTTTTGCTCAACACTTGCATTAAAAAACGATTAGGATTGGTCTGGTTTTTCTTCCATATTATGAAAAAAGATTGGAAGCATCGTGATTATCACCCTTCATTTTGTCAAATACATTAAAGACTTGTTTCAAATTAGGAATAGACATTTTCCTCCTAGCTTTATTCGATTAATGTTTAGCGAAACAAATGGAAGATTTGAAATTTCTGTAACACACATTACAATACACTCTTTCGTTTGATAACAAACACGGTGGAGTTGACATACATAGTGAGCAACTACTTTTACATCTCGGACCTCTTTCAAAACCAGTATTACACCCATCACAGTAGTATCTGAGTAAAAAGTCTCCATTCAAATGATGTCTCACGTCATCGTACACTAGAATAATATATCTAGTTACACATGGGACAGCCTCATACCACAATCCACGGATCGTTTAGAGGGTGTTGTAAACTCTTATTTTGTAAGCATCACCAAAATAGAATTGAAATTGATCTAGTTTATCCTTTAGATAAATCAAAGTGCGTTTTTGCGAAAAGCGCATCTATTTAATTGTTAATTTTACGCCCCTGAGTATAAGATTTATTGTTAATCTCATCAGCTATTTTCACGATTGCTTAGGCAATCACATGTTCTAGGTAATTCTTTAAACTTCTCACTTCAATTATACTTCTTTTATGATGACTCAAATAGGTGTTTGAAAGGCACTTTTTTTTAAAGATTTTTTCATGGCCAATCATCATTTTAATATGACTCACCCTGATCCTCAAAACGTCATCTATATCAAAACTGGCGTTGCTCTGTACCTCTTTAGTCAACGTGTTCATTACAGAATCAAAAATAACTTGATCGCAACGGCGATCCGATACACCTACCGGTTTTTTCAAATTGCTTCATGTGTTTTAAATCGTAAATCCTATCAAATGGTAAGGGGCTATACATTTAAGAAAATATGCTATTAGCCCAGCAAAACAATTCCAGAGGTAAATCCTCTTAATTATTTTCAAAGCTATAGGATTAAATTGGATTAAAATATCTCTGCTACTGTGTTGAATCGACTAAATATTTTTCTTGCATTATAAAGTAAATTTGTCATTAATATAAGGGGTGCTATGTCTGGAAGAGTTAAAGATATTGCTACGTCCAGTATTGCCTGATCCTGTGCCATGTCTACAAGTACAAGGCCTAACTGTTTCATCATCCAAATTGCCACTTTGATCCTCTGATTCCTCACTCTGACTACTTACAAATCTATTAAGCACATTTTTCTTGGACACTAAAAAAAGAAACGAAAAATATATCTATTAATATGAATTAACTATTTTTAAAATATACAAATTGGCGACTTGTATTATTAGATTTTTCCCTTGGGCGTATATTTATCTCTTGTCACTCAAAAACTTCTCATCAAAATTATGTTTGAAGCAAATAAAAAGTAGTTTTATATTTGGGTCATCTTTCATTAAACGGAGTACAATGTATTCTGTTGGCTAGATAAAATGAAAGCGTGACGTGTTGAATGTGAACCCGTAGCGGGTTTTTTCCAAGTAGAGTTTTATCAGTAGACATATTATAATGTTATTATATAATAGGTATTTCTTCGTTTAATATCTGAAAGCGGCAACCTTTATCACCAGACCATTTTATACACATTTCCTGCTCTATTATTTCAAACGATTGGGTGTGCATGACTAAAATTAATAAGCTAATAATTTACAAATTTCATATTATTTATCAAGCTACACATGACATAAGTATTTTCCGTGACAAAAGCATATGTTACATAACACAGAAAAACACAATATTTTAGTGGAAGCGTACCCTAATCAATCTGGAGGGAGAATAAGAAACAACAACATTCAATATTGATACTAAAAAAACGTATTAATATACCAAATAACATTTTTAATATTCTTAATAAAATTGCTATTTATTACAAGACTTGGTGATATTGTGGTCTAAGGCGTCACTAACCAAAAACAAATCGTATTTTTTTTATCTTATCCACGCTACTCAATGGTAGCCAAAGATTTAAAAAATGTGGATGTTATACAAATAGTTCCTCATCTTACTTAAATAACCTCGAACACTTTTTCAAACAAGTTGCCAGACCATCCTGACGACACACCTCCTAACACTCATCTATTAAATAGTTATCATGCCTACTAAGCTAAGGGTCCTGGGCTCGATTCCCACCATGACAAAAAAAATACCATTGATGAGTTCTGGATGTTGTGTTGGTGCTAGATTTAATGGATAAATGAAATGTTATCTTATCTAAACCGGATGGCACACATTTTAGACTATAGAGTTAAGGCGGCCATTTTTTACTATATCTGGACTATCACTACTCACCGCTGTAATTTCATTTGATATACAGAATGTTCGGAAACTCATAGCCTAAACTGCATACATAATTTGTTTCAACTAAAGGCAATACAAAATACCTATACACTTACATCTGGAACACTATGCTAATACCATTAAATTGTGTTCAAAGTGTCGGTGTACAGCACAAGGAGAGCAAAACTGTTCAAGCATACGTGTACAACATGTTGCATATGAGCTAGGTGTGCGACACTACACACCTTGACATCTTGGTGTATGGCAGTAAAACATACCACAGTTAATAGTAAACAACACCCCGGTAATTCTAGAAATGCGAATACGTTCTGAGGGTCATCATTAACGGTCCTACATCACAGAAAGTGATTGCCATTATTACATGTGCAGTGCCATGCGCCTAACTTCTATGCCACTTTTTGTACACGGATGATTTACTCTCCCGGCGCTGTAATCCGAAAGTTTTGACACAATTTAATGGCGTTAACATAGTTTTCCAGATGTAAAATTATAGGGGGTTTGTATTACTTTTGTTCCAAACATGTTATATGTGCATTTTGGGCTATGAGTTTCCAAACACTCCGTATATTTGTTAATTAGTGTGCAATTTGGTTATTGTGTGTGTTGTATTGGGCTGGTTATTATATTTTTCTATGAAATGGGAATAACTTTGTGGCTGTGAAGACTTTTTGATAACACTTCCTCTGTATTTGTAAAATATCTAGAATAAATCTGATATCAGCAACATAATGTCCGTTGTAGATAATTTTTTACAAATGTAAGTTTTTTGTTGTATTTTAAAGGGGTTTGTTTGAAGTAGGCCTACGAATACTTAGAGTTGTTTGGTGCGGTCTATATTGTGAGTGTACTTGTCGAGCCCTTTTACATATCTATGTTTTAGGGAGATTTATCCATCCACTCCCTCTCAAGTGAGAATTACGGGTACAGGTTATTGACAGAAGGAAAAAATGACTAAACATGGCAAGTATTTTGATTTTTAAAGTGAATATTTGAATTATATTTAGTTTATATTTCTACCCGTACTTCTAGGAACAAAATTGGAATATATTTTTTAACGAATATTGACACAGCCGTTACCAATTATTAAACATTATAACACTGGCCATAATTATGGAGAGGACCACAATTCGTTCAAATATATTAGTTGAAAAATGACACCTATACAAGGGAATCGAACCCGGGACCCTTGTCTTAGCACGTCATTGCTTTACCCTTGATCTATTCAAGATTCTTCCCGTGCTCAGGGTCATTATAACACATAGTTTAAGGCAAAGTCTGTGATGGACGTGTGGAGATAATCTGTTATCGTTGATACCACAGCAAACAGCAACCCTGGAGTGAATTTATGCTTCCGTTAGTATAATTTGATTGGCAAACTTGCTGTTAGCCGGTGATCTCCCCATGCTTGTTATAGACTCTCTTAAATTATGAGTGAACAATGGCCCTGAACACAGGATGATGCCTGGAAAGCTTAGTGGTGTAGCATGCATTCGCTAACTAAATGGTCCTGGGTTCAATTCCCGTGTCTAGGTGTCATTTTCAACCTACTGATATTAAACATAATATCTTTAGTTGATTTCAATAAAATATTATTTTAATGAATTTAACACAAAAAGAAATATCTACCGGTGTAATCGATAGTGTATTTCTCTATCAGCAATAATCTAAACAGTTTAATTCTAAGCCCGCCCCTGCGAGACCATAATTGTCAGCAGTTTACCACGATGGCCTCACATCCAAGCTACTTCCGAGTTTCGATTAATAATCTATCATTTCTTAAATCTATATATAGGCAGTATGTTTTTAATCCTGTGTTAGTTGAATCATATACTCTCTATGGTTGAAAATATTACATAGATTACCGTGTATACAACACATCAGTCTGTGAGCAATATTGATCCGCGTACCTTTAGATGCAGTCCACAAGAACATACCAAAATAAATGTTAGAGTATAGTAAATTAGTTAAAACTCAAACGAACATTCGCAACTTAGGACCAGATACCAAACAAAAATTGTTTAAGAATCAAATAGCCGAAGCTATTGTTTATGTTTTTTAGTGAGGATTACTCCAGCGAGATATCATATTCTGAAAATTGAAAAAATGACACCTACACAAGGGAATCAAACACAGGACTTTTGGCTTAGTATGCCAATGCTCTAACCACTGAGCTACCCAGGAATCGTCCTGTGCCCAGCGTCATTCTTCACGCATATTTTAAGGCAGAGTCTATGATGGATATGGTATAATCGTCACCTACCCTGGGGACGTGTCCAGGTGTCATTTTTCAATTTTCAGAAAAGTTTGTTTAGTTTATTAGATATAAGATATAGCAAGTAAGCTAAAATAATGTTTTAACGTGTATCCATGGGCCATTTTACGTTAGTATACCAGCTTTCCTTTGTTCTCTGTAAGTGAAATCCCAATTCACGAAAAATTATATAAGTATAGATTGAGGATAACGTTTCTTTTCTATTCTATATGCAGGTTGAGTAGCTGTGTGAAATATTTTTGTTGACAATGATACTTAATAACAAATAATCACTGCTCTGTTTATATATATTTGTTTTTATGTCTGTTTTAGGGTTGTCCAGTTGTTGTATCTGCTCGTACGCTTTCAGTGCTCTGCTCATGTTGGACGTAACTACAACAATAGCCTTAAGTCCTCCAATACTATCTAATAGGTAAAATAAAATCTCAACTTTGACTTAGAAAACCAATATATTATAGTATATAACGTAGGAAAGAAGTGATTTGCTAATCTACAATGTTGAGGGATCGATAAATGTGATAAGTTTATTGTGTTTGGCAGATGTGTCGGGGGTTAAGAGCTGTGTGTGGATGGTTGGATTGGG
>CABEEJ010007735.1:0-10052 GCA_901482245.1 Timema douglasi | reverse complement strand
ATGGATTTAGGCCAGTGATTCCCAACCAGGGTCAAGCGAGAATTTGTTAAAGTTTGTTTTTTGCTTCTGTAGCCATAATTTTTGGCCATTGTGGAAATATGTTAATAGAACTCGTGTATCTGGGAAGGTGACAAGAAGAGTGCTGGCAGTATTGTTAAGAGTCAGGCTAGTGGGAATATTATTATTCCAAGTTCAAGTACTGAAGGACAGTAATTAGTAAATAGAAATCAATACATACTCTTGAAATATTTTATTCAAAGATATGAGTTAATTACTGTCTACTAACAATACTGGTTTACAAATATATTTTGTAATTTATTCCCGTCGAACCTAATATGTTTCAGCGTGGCCAGGGTTCCCCGAGATTTTACCAAATATTTTAAGGATTCCTCCAAACAAACAAAGAGTTTAGAATCACGGATTTGGTTGAAAGGTGTGTTATAGGTGTAAGGCGGAACGAGGGTGCCTATACTGTAAACAACATTTTGTTATTATCTTCGCACAGCTTAGTAAGCTTAAGAGTAAAGCCTTAAATAATTTTCACCAGAGTAGCCTTACGACTTAATTTATACTTCTTCTGTTTCGTTTCTTCCGCGTACCTTCTCAATGTTCTTCGAGAAATTTTATTTTATAGCTGCTTCCCTAAAAGAGATTTTACCCGACAGAATGACATTTTGGGCTTTTCGGAGGCTCTGCCCTTACCATATTCTTCTCCTGCTTCTTTTTATGGTAATTGACACCATCTGAAGCAAAACATAACCAGCAGTAATTAGAACACTAATCTAATTGTATTACCTATTGTATCACACACATCAAAGGACGCCCTTTGTAATGCTGTCAAGGGGGCTTATCCACGGCGGTTGCCACACACGGAAACTTTTTACAAACACAAAATGTCTTGCAATTTTTCCAACACAATATAGATGGTTCCCAATATGGTCTACCTGGGCAATATTGAGCACTTACACTTTTACTTCATTCTGCCATAATACCTCCCAGATCTGACCAAATGTTTACTTGACAATAACACAGTGGTGTTTTCCATGGAAGCAAGGGAAGCAACGCTTCCCTAAAATTAAAGAGGGAAGGAAGAAAATAAGATGATAAAGTTAAAACAAATTATTATAATTAGACCCCTCTCCAACATGTATGCTGTAAATAGTAGTTGAGGTCAGAGCTCTTCGTTCTTAGAGCATCTCTTTCTCAAATTGAGCCGGCAATCCAACTGGTCCCCTCCCTCTTTGTTATGTCAATCGTTTGTTTCTGGGTCTGTCCGGATCTCATCGGTGAAAGGGAAGCAGCGTTTCCTTATGTGAGAATTGGCTCAATTTACTTTCATGTTTGATATATAATCTTACCTAAAATACTTTAAAAATTTTATGTTTCGGTTCATATTTAGCAATAGTTATTGTTTCTAAATATAATTATGGGCATTCTATCACAAAATAATGTATTTAAAACCAATTAACAGTAAGTTTAGTTTTATTTTACAGAATATTGACGCTAGTTTGATCCTCCAAGGAAGCGGTTTGTTTCTCTGTGTACTGTAGTAGAATGACGAGTGCGTCAACAAGTGCTCCAGTGGAAGAGAAGGCTGCTGTGTTGAAACTCACAAGTAATATTGTGAAGTATAAATTTTCGTTCCGGTCTTTTGATTTTAAAAAAATGAAACAGGTGGACCCACTCCATCCTTAGGGAACCTTTAAAAAAAACTTTAATATTTTAATCCTCAATTTTATTAACGTATTTAGTAATTATCGAGATGTTTGTTGGGAAATATATTTGACCTTAATATTTACTGACGATGACGATGATGGCGGGTAAATTAAATCTGTATTCAGTGAAATTTATAATATTTTCAAAGCTATTATTATTACTAGCACTGTGTCTTACTACACGTTCAGGCTATACGCACTTAGGCTAATGTGTAATGATAGGGTGATTGTGAGATGAAATGGAGGACCTACAGTTTAACGTGGAATCCGAACCACGGTGGAGGCCTGGCATTCACCACATTCACAAGTTGTGATTAATACAAATCTTGTCAGAGGTGAAGGAAGGGTTTGTCAATCAGATAAATCTGTTCCTGGACCGAGGATTGAACCCCGGACCCCAGCACAGAAGTCCGACACCTTACCCCTATACCACCAGGTCACCCATTTAGAGATATTAAAAGGCAAGCCAAAGGTCAAACTCATTGGCAAGCCACATCCCAAGAGAAAAAACTTTGGCAATCGTAAATGTATTATTATTATTTGAATTAGAATTACGGTTATTCTCATTATACCGTATATATATATTAATGATTGAGTAATATTTCCAAAATCCAAGATATTCTATGGATATTTTTTGTCACCCCCTTCCTTTATATCCCATAAACCTCTTAACTCTACAAAAAAACATGAGAAAGGACTATAGTGAGCTTCCAATTGAAATAAGATTCAGCCGACCCCTTTTATTGTAGCCTCATTGCTTCCCTTTGTCCAGAATTGACCACACGCCACTGCAATAACAGGAAGTTAAAATAGAGTAACAGTATAACAGCACAGCACAACAAAGTATTAACATTCATCATAAATTAGAATATCAATTTTATATGATGGTTCCCTTAACTTGGCAATTTAACACCAGCAGAATTTCACACTTGAAAAAACCAATCGCTGCAATTTGTATCTTCATCCGAAGACCAGAGAAACCAACACATCTATTAATGGTGGCCTGTGCATGTCCAAGGCCACAGGCGAACAAATAACAGATACGTAGCCTTACGGGAAATTTGTTGCACCCTCGACTAAGGTAGAACTTAAAATATCCATTGATAACAGCGCTTCCAAGTGAGACTTCTTTAAAACCACTTTCTTGCAAAATGTTTTTCACGAGAAAGACAAGCTGAGAGCTAAGAACTGCCGTCTCTCCTAGTACAATAGTTCAGGTAGCGGTAATCCCTTACCCCTCCTCACCCCCCTTTGATTGACCGAAACTTTTCAAACAGTAAGCGATACGCGGTCTTGGAAATGAATTATTAAATATTTTGTGACCAGCTCCTGCGGTCTCAAGTCTTTAGGATTCACTTCTTCGTTAGACTGGACTGCAAATAACTGGGGTATCAGTGTTCGAATCCCGATCGGGTGTACTGAGAGTGACTTACCTAATATGCTTATAATTCTCCTTCAACGCAAATACGGGCACATTTCCCAAACATTTTACCTTCCTCATTCCGTATCCATTGGAGTAAATATGTGGATAGCTGTAAAGGGAAGTAGGACACGGCGCATAAAACAAATCAGTAATTAAAATTAAATACTTATGTTGTAAAGGTTGCATTTATTTTTACATTTTGTTGTCAAATTAATACAAACAAAATAAACAAGTAATATTTTTACTTTATAAACTAAAAAAAAAAAGTTAAATGCATGGAAAATACAGTGAAAAGAGTTTCCTAAGTATATATATTTGGTATCAGCAATACCCCCTTATTTTAAACACTGGAATAGTTATATTCAACATTATTTTATACTAATAACCGCCTCGGTGGCATAGTTAGCTAAAACACTAGTTTAGTGTTGAGCTAGACTGCTGAGAATGGGGAGACCAAGTTTCGAATCTCGCTTGGTTGAACTGGGTTTCCTAAATTGTTTTCCACTCTCCCTCCACGCAAATGTGGGTTTACGTCCTCTATATCCAACCTTCTCAAATCCTAGCCCATTACCGTATTTAGTACTTAGGCGTATAACCCGAACGGGCCTCAGTAAAATCATCTATCTTACTTTCTTGTTAAACAATAGTTTCGGCTATTTGTTTCATTAATATATGCAAATCCTGTACAATTATATATAATTGTCGAATGGCTGCAAAAATGCCAACTACCGAGTCGCTAATGGCTGCGTTGTCTGATGGCTGTGATCTTATATAATCACATGTTTATAAGCTGACGACTTCCGCACGTCCATCTTAGACTCTGCCTTAAACTATGAGTGAAGAATGACCATGGGCACGGGACGAATCCTGGATAGCTCAGTGGTAAGAGCATTGGCGTACTAAGCCGAAGGTCCCGGGTTCATTTCCCGTGTCCAGGTGTCATTTTTCAATTTTCAGAATATGATATCTATGAGGGGCTATCCACACTAAAATGCATTAACAATAGTTTCGGCTATTTGTTTCGTTAATAAAAGGAAGTGTTTGTCTGGGTGCGATGCCCAGCCAAATGTACAGCACGCAGAGATCTGAAATTGTTAACATAGATGGACGGAAGGGGGTCCGAATGCACCTTGAAGCAGGATTTTTAAATTGTCAATAAGCTTTTTAATTAGGCTATTTTAAACATATTTTTGGAGAAAATATTTTCTGTTTTAGAATTAGGTTTCAGAGATACAGGCACCATGGGCGGGGGGGGGGGCTTATATAATTATTATACCACAGTGGGTCACAGACAGCGCCGGGCGGGATTGCTAGTAATTCATAAAAGAAAGCTTGTTAACTTTTAGGATAAATGGAGTGTAGGGTATTATGTTGAATAATTGCTTCAATAAACCATACATAATTTTATCCATACTATATGATTAATTACACTTTTGAACTGATTTAACTTTTAATAACAGACAGAACCCCCTTTCAAGGTCGAATAATAAGGCAGTAATTCCAAACAAAAGGCCCGCGAGACAATGCTGACCGGCCCGTTTGTCTGCAATTTATTTATATTACTATCCGGCCTACATCCATATACTCCACAAAATACAATAATTTAACTTTAGTGTTTACTACGTAATTTTAAATTACAGAAACCCTTAGATTTATTTATAATACTATCTTATATTTTTGTTTTAACTTTAATTACTTGAGTGTGGTAATTTTAATTTACACCGGGAAAATACCAGTTTTTAAATTAATTCAAGTATACCTTAATGATTTTAAATACATAGCATTAAAAAATTCATGTTTTGATAGGGCCACAATCTGTGGGGTTGTTTTATACGGTTCTATATAAGATATCACACATTTAAAAAACACATTTTAACTAAAATTTAAACTATTTAACTGGTCAGAACTTTCACCCTCATTTTGGTAAAAACAATATTAAATAATATCTGACCACTTTTTCAATAAATTGGTATTGCTAGACGTCTGCAATTCTCTTCAGTGCTCCTTAATAAATAATTGTAGTTGACAGCCAGTCCCTTAGTTTAAAAAAAGGTCCATCGTGTTTCAAGTTTTCTTTCTAATGTGCAGTCAGAGTAAACCTATTTGTGTGGCAGGATTATGTTACTTAGTCACAGGGTGAGGGTAGGTTGTAGAGACGGGGTAGGGTGGTACCTTAAACTTGCTCGGTGACCACCAGCCGACAGGTTAACTCGAGGAGCTCATATTTTGTATCTGCCTTCTAGTACATTTGAGTTTAAAGTGAGTAGTTTAAGAAATGCTCACTTGATTGCGCTGTAGTCACTGGGGGTCGCACCTAGCGATCCCAACGTTGAGGCAATAAAGCCTCGAAAAGGAGTGCAACATTTTTAACCTAGCGGTGGTGGCTTGCTCTGTTCTTTCTCTGTGTCCAAGGCTAGTCTGTTAAGACTGTTACTAAAAAAAATGGCGACCTATCATCCATATTGAGAACTGGGCCATATTCGATATTGGAACCTTATTCGTAATCTAATAATTTATACAGAGAAATATTTTGTTTTGAATTTTAATCGATTTATATACAATTAGAAAATGAAATATTACTGAATGAACCAAATGTTTATAAATTATTATTTTAGAATAAGCTGAAAAGCTGGTAATAAAGAATTATACGTAAGTTAATGGTGATTGGTCACGAATTGAGGTATTTGATGATGACTATAAATAGGTTCAAAATATTTTCTTAATTTAAGATCTAGATTAATTTTTATTTTCATTCACAACTTGGATATACATAGGCCCATTGTAAATATAAAGCATTTTAAAATCTAACTTGAAACTATACTTTATGTAATAGGCCTACATCTGAATCTTATTGGTTCTAAATTAATATCACTGTGAAAAAATAATTATTGACTAAATGCAACCTTGTTAACAATGATTGAAGAAGTTTATTCTCATCTTTAAATCTCCAAAAAACAAAATCTATTGTCACTCTAAA
Organism: Timema douglasi; assembly: GCA_901482245.1. Lineage (NCBI taxonomy): Eukaryota > Metazoa > Arthropoda > Insecta > Phasmatodea > Timematidae > Timema > Timema douglasi. The sequence goes on along the minus strand of CABEEJ010007735.1, from coordinate 3,937 downwards.
CATTTCTATTCTTAATTCAAAGGAGTATTCACTCAATAATACATTATTTTTTAAATATGACTGAAACTTAAATAATTCTCTTTAAGGTAAAGTTCAAGATCATCTTAGTCCACATATCAATTTATTTGAGACTAACACAAATTCGGGTTTCCCATGTTTTATACCAAAAATCACAAACTCTTATTCAATTTTTGAAACAATCGCGCAACATGGGTGAATTCATAAATATAGCAGTGTAGTTTCAATTCATCCACAAATTATTTGGTAATTGGTTCGTATTATTAAGTGTATTTTGGATTTATTGATTATTAATATATTTATAAGATTTATTTTAGAGGTATGTTATATTTTAATAAAGTGTGCATAATGTACTAAATTTTTATAAACGGTAGAACTTTAAAATATATTAAATAATGTGTCTAAATTGAATCTAAACTATAGTCACCAGTTGTCATAAATCCTTGCTTTATATTTACCTCACAAATAAATCGAAAAACACTTAATAAAACGAACCATTTGTAAAAGAATTGTGTGGACAAATTGAAACTACACTACTATATTTATGAGTTAGTCCATGTTGTGTGATTGTTTCAAAAATTGAAAATGAGTTTGTGATCTTTACCCAAAACATGGGAAACCCGAATTTGTGGTTGTATGGCCTGGGGGAGCAATTTAGGGTTGGAGTGAATTCCTGGTAACGGAGAGAAATCTGTGTTAGAACTCTAGATTGATGAGCTGAGGGGTTTCGTCTAAAATTGAACCTTCCTCATTCCTACTTCCTGAGTGTCATTACTGTATGTACGAACCGAACGGGTTCTATGACAGTGACATTTACACGGATAGTAAGGTACTTTTTTGGTATGATTTTTTAGCACCGTGTCTTATCACCCGTTAGGATTATACGTCTATATACTAATTATGTTAATGGGTTAAGCATGATTAAAGTTGAATTTAGTGGAAGTGTACCTATATTTGCGTTAAAGTAAAGTGAAAAACCATTTTGTATAAATGACCTCAATACACCCAACCGGCAATCGAACCCCGATCTCCCCATCATCGACGGTCTAGTCTATAGTGATAGTGGCGCTATAGGGCTTAGACTGTGTGGCCATTGAAGAGGGTTACTTTGTTTTAGATTATTAATTTTAATTGTTGACATTATCAGTGAATTGCGTAGCACAATTCAATAATATAAAATAGTGTTGCACCTGACATAGTTCATATTTGACTATGAACGTATAATTATATTTTCAGCGATACAAGCAGTGTTAACTCATCTCCTCCAACCCAACAAGAGGAACATCATAACAGCCTGAAAGAGGAAAATTGCACAACACTTTCTAGTCCTAAAGTGCTGACTTACAGAGATACATCAGAAGGACGTGGTACCAGTTCGAGGTCAGACGCTGTCACCAGCTACTATGATTTCATTATCAACGAGGGTTCCTACAAGGTAACACTCATATGCACAATACATAGGCTTACATTTCACTTTATGTTTAGCCTTTTTAAAAAAATTAAACAATATCATTATTATCTGGCCATTGATTATATAATATTTAATTATTATATTCAAAATATACTTCAATAATACCTATACTTAATTGACACCAATAAGTTCAAGTATTTAGTGTAAGTATTTTAAAGTATTTTAACTGAAGGAGCTTATAGGTTACTAGACCAACTGGTCTGTTACAAGATATCGGTTAGTTGTAGTGTTTTTACGTATTTTGGATCAGGTCTGCTTATAATTGCCAATTAGTTCATTTAATTTAGCAAAAATGTCTAAAACATCATTATATTGATTGAAACATTGATCTTCAAGTCTTAGTAAATGAATGTCAGCAATCGACTGTTAATAATCATATACATAAAATTAAACCGTATTTATTATTAAAATGAAACCCGAATTTATACCAGACAATTTATACATTAATATATTATAATATTCATTAATATGTTTATAAAATAGTATTAATTTGTTGTCTTTAGTTCTGGGCTGTTTTTCAAGTGGCCACGGCCATACTCCTGATCTACTCGGCGTTCGCTGCGGTTTACTATGCCAAATATACCTTCGCCACAACGGACTATTCAGACTATGATGATGATTTCTTCTTCCGGAGATCTGGAACGGCGTATGTCACCCCAGCACCACCATCCACACAATCGTTCTTGGGACTATCTCCAGAAACCTTTCAACGGATAATGAATGCCCTTTCATCAAAAAACTATTCTTAAACAATGAACAGGGAAATTACAAAGTGATTCAAAAGTCCTATACTCATAGGATAAAACATTTTTGAACAACATAATATTTATAGCATAAGGTGCGATAATTTGATCCAGAAATCTTTCAAACTAATTCTAGCATGTCTCCTGTTAATAACTAGCAGGCAATATATTTAGCTTTACCAATAAACATATATTTATATGTATATTTACTATTTATTAGTTATATATCTGAATAAAATATTGGTAGAGTTGAAATTCATCGAATAATAAAGTAACTTTCCCAAAAGACTGGCATGGAATATGTTCAGTAGTACTTAGACCTTCGAGCCACTTATGGAAAACAAATGTTATTCTTAAAAATAAATTAATGTATTTATATTTAAACTAAACCTTTACATTTAAACTACACCTTTACTCTTAATTATAAAATCAATTCTTAATTTGTGAAAAATAACTATATAAGATAACATTTTCATGATTAGTTTTACCTTTTAACTTTCATAATAAATTAATGTAAGCGAAGGAAAATTTTGTGGGGCTATTTAGAAATATTACCAATAAGCCGATATTAAAAAGCTATAATAGTATTTTAGCTTTGGTCTAAGTTCAAAAATATATAAATGTATGAAAATTCTAATAAATCGACTTTGTGACTGATAAAATAAATTATTTTAAATAAAATGTTCCTTATGAGATTAAATTTAGACAAGTATTTGTTTCTCGTAGAGTAGGTTGCAGAAATGTTGGAGTCTTGTGAAATGGTGAGTTCATATATTAATATATATATATATATATATATATATATATACAAGAATATGTATATATTATGTCACCGCATATACAATCCTCTGGACCAAACTACAAGCATAGTAAATAACTTGAAGATTCTAACGCGTGCCTTGTTAAGATACATTAAATATAATCAAGCTATTGCTATTTTATTTCGGGGATTGTAGAGGGAATCAGAACATGCCACACAATTATATAAAAATAAATATTAATTTGTGATATTTAAGAGATTTTTAAGAAATAAAACATAAGATAATTTTGGAGATATAAAGAGGATGTCTGTTGATACTTAAAATATTGCGATTACATCTTATGACCCGAGATGTCACGTCCATTTTATTTTTAATTTAAATTATTCGTTCATTACATAATATCCCTGAAGTTCTCCCTAAAGTAATTAAATTATATAAAACATATATACAAAATATAGACTAAAATAACAAAGTTGTTTCCATAAATTTAAATTGTATGGTATTTTCAAAAAGTGTCAAGACACGATGTGATTTATTAAGTTGGTATGTTGTCCCAAGTGTGGTTTTATTTGTGTAAAGCAGTGCTATAATCTATTATAAGACTTGTTGTTCAGTAAGAATAGTACACCTTGGCTACACGGAAAGGTCGCAGTATTACTATTAGTACTGAATGACTACACTTTGGCTCTAGTTTATAAACTACACTTTAGTGGAGCCATGTAAGGTAATATTGCTACCTTTGGGATTAAACGATGGGTAAAATACGAATAAATCAATTTTTACATTTAATCAGTTACCAATTTCCTGCAAGGACAACAGTTTTTGTTTGTTTGTCGTTAGTAGGGTACATATGCAGGTCCGATTACACATTTGCATAACAATGGGATGTCTGTTGGGTTGGGGGAGGGGTGGGAGTGGTAGTCCTACTTCTGGCCCGGGGAGGG
>CABEEJ010007734.1:5901-28394 GCA_901482245.1 Timema douglasi | reverse complement strand
CACCCTACCATTACACATTAGCGTAAGTGCGTATAACCCGAACGGGTAGTAATACGCGGTGCTAATAATAATAATAATATTAAATAAGAGTTACTACGAGTGTCTACTGTATTGATCTTAAGTTGAATTAACAGGAATACTTTATCCGACTAATGAGCTTCTACAGATAGGAACAAGCCCGTGTTCCAATTACCACTATTCTCGGCTTTTTACCAACTGAGCTCAGGAAACTAGGGCTATCTATTGTTTCACATAAAGTCGTGTATTTAAAAAACAACTAATATATGTCTCAGAAACAGTGAGCAATATGTTCGGTGTGTGAGACACCAAGTAATGTACTACGTGATGAAGATATAGGAAGTGTACCCGCATCTGCGTCGAGGATTATAGAAACTACCCCTAGTAGAGCCGGCTGGTATTTGAACTACAATATTCTCCTATTTAAAAACCTATTGATTCTGTTGGAAGGGTTTGCCACAAAATGTGATATCTGTAAATAACATGAATTGACGTATGAATACGTAACTTCTCTAGCTGTCGAATAAAAGTCGGATAAAAGTGACAGGTGTCCACTGTACTTCTCAGACTGTGGGCTTGTTGGAATAGACTTCAACATTCTGGCCTGCTGTATGAATATTCACGATTGTTCAGTAAACTACCCACCATACAATTTAAACTACTCTGTGAATTAATGTATCTTGAAGCTATAAAGTGTAAACATCAGGCGACAAACACAAATACCTTCAACTTTAAATAGTTAATTTCAGTGGTTTAATATAAAGAAATGATCCAGCATTTGCGTGCAAGAGAGAGTATGAATCCCTGCGAGAACTAGATGGATTGTTAAAAAAAAACAATATACTTCGAGTTTTGAAGCATACAGCCATACGTGTATGACTGTATAAGTAGACAATCTTGTGATAGTCTCAATCCTGACATGACCAGTAGCCAATAAGAGGATACAAGTAGTTTGTAACAACCATTGGGGTTGATATTCCCCATTGAAGAGTGTGACCACCTGGAAGATCTATACAATTTCCTGAATCTGGTAAACTGGAGCATTCACAGTACCAGTTTTCAATGAGAAGGGGAATATGAGAAATAACGCAGACATTATCAGTAAATTGGAGTAGATAATAATGGAGGAAACTGTACCAGAAATATGGCGGTGACAATGAACTACTAATTACAATAGAATTGTTTATATCATGGTTACCATGGCAACGGTCACTGCTACTAACCCTACGAACACTAATAACATTAAACTATCAGTTCTGCCAACGTTACTGCCGTTGATCACCCTGGTGGCGTGAAAACTACCTACTGCTAATAATTACCTTGGTGGCGTACAAATCAACTATCGCTGCATATAACCTTAATCAGCTCCATAGTTGATCATTGGTCGTCTTTATCGACCACCTTACCTGTATTATAAAAATGGTATTTCATTTTACAAGAAGTCTTTAAGTGTGAGTATGTATAAAAGGGGCATTCTAAGACACATAAGAGCTTATGTCTCATCAGCCATTTCCCATAATGCATAACGGAGATTTCCGACTAATCAAGGGACTTAAAGAGATTTGGAGGTGCTGGAATCAATTTTGAAGGTAAAAGATTTATTTTTCAGGTAGCTCCTAAACCAATCTACATATGATATTGGACCAAAATAGCTATATGTTTTGAGAGAATAATACAGTTTTAATACAAATCAAAAGCTTTGAGTAAAATAAATTGTATCTATCTTACCTTGTGTAGAAACATGATGGGAAACATGTTTCATAAATTCTACTAATTTAGCTACATTATATTTATTGTTACTAACCCTTGTTGATATTCAGATAGTCGGTTTTTCAGTTAGTGAAACATATGGACATGTAATATTTCCTAAAAAAATACTTTGGAGAAAGTAATTGGTAGAGAAATAGGCCTATAGTTTACCAACGTTGGGACTAACACATTTTTTATATATAATATGAGAACAAGTTTTTCTATGTTTCAGCAAACATTTTACTGGACAAATTAACGTCGAAATTATATGCATACAATGTATTGAAGATATTAGCACATACTTTAACGATTAGACATGGTATTCCATGCACCCCATCACACCCATATGAAGTTATTTTTTTAATATCAAAATTAACAGCCGAAAAAGTAATATTGTTAGAATACAAGGACACATTACTTTCAATAGTAGAACAAGGACTAAATGGTAATGCGGAGACATACACTGAGCTAAACTTTTGCAAATTAATTGTTTACTAAGAGAATATAATTAATAATGTTTCCATTAATTTTAAGATCAGATTTGCAGGCTCTTCTTGAGAGAATATTGTTATATTTATTTTATACAATAAGTCATAGTTTAATCAACTAATTGTTAAATAAACAGAACTGTTACTAATGTACCGTTTAACTTAAATAACTCTCTGAATAGATGAGATTAAAATATTACAATTATATTAAATTAAACCTACACTTATATATCTAAGATCAATGTGAAATTATTATTTCAAGATGAATCCTCACTTGATTTTTTTTAAATACAAACAATTTTATCAACTAATGTGTATTAACAGTATAATACAATCTAAGCAACTAAAGAACACTTAATATTTTACAAGATTTAAAAATATTTGTTAACATGAAGACACTTATAACATACAAAATTAAACTATTAATATACTATTCAACAATAAATTCACTTATACAATATGTTAAAAAGCGCTATTATATTATTATATGGATAAAAATCATTGATGAATTTGAAAATAGCATTCTACACATTTTTGTCAGAAAATGTGTATTAACATTATAACATGATTTGATTAACTACAAACACAAAACAATTTATAAGCTTGATAAATATTTTTATCATTTGATGAAACACTTTGAATAAATGAGGTTTTTATTATCTTGGTACAATGAATAGTCTTCATTAAGATCAGTCTTATATTAATATCATTTTGCAGAAACATATATTAAATATATTTTTAACCCACATGATTACATACGAGTATATTGGGACATTGGTGGTATCCACCACATGAAAATCTAGGGTATATTTTTCTCAATTCAGATCACATTAATGATTTATAAAACATGATAATGCATCACCTACGATCTACAGAATATTTTTGCTTTCTTGGGGAATATAAATTATACAATCGTTTAAAAATAAAGAGTGGTTTACAGAATTTTACTTCGTGTCATGGACACCTAAGTATTGAGGCACTAAGAATTGATTACTTATGGTTTACATCATTTTACTGGATGCCAGAGACGCATAAGTATTGTAAGGTATTGCGAGGTTGATATATAAAGGTTAATTGCTCACAACACATTAAAAACTTATCTTAATCATGGTTGGGTGGACAAATAGCATTGTGGTCATAGGGTAGGTTAGACACTGCATAATCCAATACTTACAATTTTTTCATTGTGGGGAGAAAAAGATGTATTGTTTAGTTAAGAAAAATAAATATCATGCTATTCTTATTTAATTGCATGTATTGTATTATAAGAATTCTATTCTCAAATAAGGATCTAATATAAGTCTTAAAGGGGATTTTATTGGTGACCACAGCTTTTTAAATGCCCTTGATTTTCTATTTATCAACACCGTTAAATTTAGATGCGTGCATATTTTAGAACAAGCCTACAAACTCAAATGTTGGTGGTCCATTTGTTTCATGCTTAAATTTTCCTACCACTTTTTTATTTTGAATGTTGAGCAAGTGTGATCTCTAGGATATTCATATGTGTGTGCTGTTGAAAAGAATTTAGCTCATGTTACAAATCTTCTGTTTGGATTGTTTATTAAAATAATCTATATACATGTACAAAAGCATTGGTCCTTCATTATACATGGATTTATTGGTTTAGTAAGGAAAGTCATACATGAGCTTATTTGACAAATCCAAGTTAGCCATACCAACTTATAAAGGCTTATCAACACAAATATTAGATTTATTTAAAGTGCTATGACTATATTTTCTTTTAAAATAGGTGTGGCAATGGGCTTTTTAAATCGTTTTTAATTTGTTACTATTCCCATATACATTATCTTACAAACAGTCTCCATGGTTTTACCAAACCCAGTATTGTTAATTTATGAGTAAAAGAGTTCCTCAAAATTGGTTTTAGTGTGTTTTCTCTTTTCAGTCTTCAAGCAAGTCAATATATTGTCGTAGCGAAGGAGATTGATTATATTGTATAACCTAATTAAGGGTCTTAGTCTTCAACACTAGTTAATTGACTTGTTCAAAATTAACAATATAAATAATGTATGTTTCTCTTTCTTCTAGAGTTGTCATCAATTTATGATATTTTAAGCCTGCTGGGTGGGTAGCAGAGGTAAATGATTATGAGTTCCATGCAATGATTAGGGATTGTGAATGTTTACTTCAACTAAGTAACCAACAAATCAATTTTGATTTACACTTTCAAACAAAAAATTACTTGGGTCAACCCATTCGAATCTACCAAGCGGAAAAGATTGAGATATTGCCAGCCGTACATATTATTTGAATCAATATACTGTATTGTAATAAAAATACTGTCACTTCTAAAATCAACCAAGTGTTGAGATAAGAAAAAAGGAAAGATTTATTTTTGAAAAAAAATTATCTGCGGGGTGTCCTCTGGGGGGATTGATGCTGGGTAAGGAACTCTTTTCATGAGACTGTACTTTGAAAGTTCCCTCCCCTTTTTGTACTCACCGACCAGATGCTGCGGATCTCCACGGCTCGACCAGGTTAATTCCGCGAGGTGAGTCACAGAAATCTTTGGGTTAATTTTGGTAGGTTGGAACCAAAACTTTTAATATGTGGAGAAAAAAAAATAGCACTTAGTATCCTACCTACCAGACGTCATGGTAAATTATAATACTAATTAACCTAAGGAACATTATACCTAAAAAAACAAATAAAAAATGGTATTCTAGGCTTTCGTAAGGAAAAAAAAATTATAATAAAATATTCACAATCAGACAAAACCAAAAGAATGGAAGAAAAAAAACAGAAAGAGAAAAAAGAAAAAAAAACTGGGGGCCTTGCACGGTCCGGAGCACGCGACCACTGTAATAGATCCAAGGATAGTTATTCCTCGTTTGGGATAGCACAGAAATCTCGGGGCACTCGGACCGTCCTGGTTTTTTCCAACCTCTGTACAACTCGTTGTAGCCGTCTCGGAAAGTCACGAACACTTCTTCTCAAAGACTGGGCGTCCCTTCTTCTTTTAGCCACGATTTGTAGTGCGTCCGGCGAAATTTACCAATTAAAATCCATTTTTGGTTCTGGAGCAAAATCCAAACACTCCATCTTCCTTCCCAATTTATGGCGTCTACCCCCTTCTTTCCACGTCTTTTTCACCTCCTGCCCTCATTTTAGCGGGCTTTGATGAGGCCCCTCCAGATGCATAAAAATTAAGATTTTTGAAATTAGCGGGTCAGTGATATAAGGGGAATGGTAAGAAAAATCAATTGATGAAGAATCAGAAAAAAAACGTCAGAAATAAAATGGGTTTACTGAAAAGGATAATGTAGAAAAGTAAAAAAATGTGAGAAGGTTAGAATTGGGCCGAAACATCCAATTTCCAGGTTGGGTGGGATTACATCACCCCAAACCATGTAGCCATTATGCTCACTCCCCCTCGTACGAAAAGGAAGTGTCGCTGGAGGAGGGTGAGCGGCTTGGGGGTGGGGGTAGTTCGTCTTCCACACAAGTTGTAGGGTCGGGCATGCGTGGTGGTTCCGCTTCTGTCATCTGCAGTATGGCGTCTTCTTATATCACGTGACAATATTAAATGTTAATTAAACCTCCAGGTAAGTATGCGTTGTTATATTTATATGGTTAAAAAAATGTTAGAAATAGCGTTAAGGACCGTGCAGAGCTTACAAATTGATATTAAAAGGGAATATTTAATTTTAATAAGAGGTTTAAAATAAACTAGTTCTTAACTGTCCGCTAGGAGCGGTAAATGCACTCTTCTCAACAAAATAGCTCAGGCCTACCAACAAAAATTAATTATACTAAGAAAAAAATATTATAGAAGGTGAAATGAACTTGGTTACAGTATAACAGCTATTTGTTTATCAATATCATAATCAGTTAGGTATTTGTTGTTTGCTTTGATGTGCCTACATACTACTTGGCTAATATCACCTCGAACAACATTTTCAAATATTAGATCAAAGATTAGATTGTCATTTATTACTCATATCAAATTACATTTTATAAAAGTTTGTTTATAGGCAACACTAAACACAAGTCCTGGAAGTAAAGTACTACGCTGATTTCAATGCATAAGTATCCAAACATTTGTTATGGAAGTTAAAAAAAATGTCATTAAAAGAACATCAACATTCAAGTATAAATCACTGTACTTTCCAGAGTTATTAATTTTAAGCTCTCTCTTGGTCTGTAATATTCTAATCATATAGTTTATTGTAGAGCTACACTTTTGGTGGTATTCTCTCCAATTTATGTTTTTCAAAACTGTAACAATGTTTATTATAAAACCCTTTCTTTACAACTAAACCTAACTTATCTTCTGGAAAATATATTGTTGTGTCTTCAAATTGATCTCCAGGCAAGCTATTTTCTAGCCGATCTAAACCAGTATTTATGGACCCGCACGTGTCAATAAAACACACTTTGATATCCTTAAAATGTTTGGTGAAAGAAATGTATTTGTATTCAATGTTTGGTATTACTTAAATTCATTTGTTATCGTAGTATAGTTCTTTAACGATAAAATGATTTATACTACAAGTAATGTAAGAAAAATGGAATGAAATGGGGAGTTTTATCGGCTAAATCCCATGTAGCACCAGCTACTCTATGTAACACGGTTGTACAGTGATGGTGACCTCAATCTCTCGATTCAACGTCTTAAAACTTGTTTTCACAAAATTAACATCTAGGGGTGGAAGAAACCTTTAATTTCTATTCATCTTTCACTGGTTGGAAGAGTTTGTTTATCAAATAAATCTCTCCAACATTTTCAGTGACCTTTTGTAAGTGGTATACCAATTTCTCTGCTGCTTCTTGTCATTTGTATACGTACGGCTCTGATGTAATAGTGGACATGAGAACTATAGGAATACTCTCAGCTACCATAACATAAAAACAAAAACTCGTTGATATATAACTTTGGTACTGATGTGTTTAAGAAATACTAGGATCTGGTTTAAAGGGTTGTATACTGGGTGACAAACTATTAAAATTCACATAACTCACAAAATTCTATGGTAGTTGGCTTATAATATTTTTAAATGTGCTATGGGTACATGGCCATCCTTTATTTCTAGTAAAATTACTCTTGCAGACTTGTTTAGATTACAAAAATGTTTATGTTTTTCCAACCTTCACTCATTTTTTCCTTCACCTTGATTATCTATTTGGGTAAAACAACGTTTACAAATTAAAAACTTGTATTTACGCTTCGTCAATTGACTACGGACGCTCAAAGTAGGCTATTTAACAAAAATGTAAATCGTCTTTCTCATTATTCATCAGTAACAAGTCACGATTATATGCTTTCTTTCAATCACTGCATGTAATGGAAAAATATTATTTTTCTCAAAAATCCCCAAAACATTTATTTAAATACTATTCACCTCGTATAATTATTTTAGCCAAGAAGGTTGTAAAAAACTCACACCTAGTGGTATTTATGAACTAGATTGATATAGTAAGAAGGACAAGTTTAGTTATACTTAATATTATCCTTATATAGAATTTGATAAGCCCTTTTCCGGGAATATAAATTACAAGGAAATGACTTAACATATTTTGACAAACGATTACTCATTTTAATGTGTAGGAGACCAGGATGTCGGTAAAAAAAGTATTTTTCCACGAAAACCCAATTTTCGCAGAAAATTTTCAGTTTTTTTTTACTCTTTGTTTAGTCACTATGGAAACCGTTATTTGCTGCATGGCTGTACATCTCTAAATAAAATATATCTCTTTGGCTAAATAATAATAACTCAATCTTTATTTTATGGTCTGAACACATCACAATTTTCTCTTTGGATGAATATTTCTCTTTGGATGCTGATCATTGCACATCTAAATAATTGAGATTCCTAAACTGGGGAAACATTTATTTTTTTATTGAAACGGTGTTATCAATAATTCGCATTTAAATCAATAATATTAAGCATAATTCAAAAATTAAAATGTTGAGTGATTATATTCGTGAAAATATTGTCTACGTTTTGTTTAACGCATAATAAAACGATGTTTAAATATGTTTTGGTATGTGTTATAATTTATAATCTCGAAAACAATAAAATAATCTTAAATAATATTTAAAACAATAGTCATTTTAACTATCTAATTATGAGTTTTAGTGTTCATTTTTTTTAAACCAAGGGTTTTGATGTTCATTTTAGCAAATAGAAACACCATACAAATACATAAGTTAATATATTCTTTCATTTTACCGCTTAATTTTGAGGAAATTATATTTAAAAGTACCGTAATATTTGAGTATCACATCTATAGTTTCACATTCTCTCCCTCTATCAGACTCTCTCACGCTCTCACACACTCTTCATCACACACATACACACAATATAATATTTTCTTATTCTCTCGTTCACACACTTACCACCCTCACATACACTTTTTATCACACAATTTATCTTACATTATTATATTTATTATACTCTCTCTTAAGCTCTGTCTAAAACTCTCTCTCTTTCTCAAACTTTCTACCTTTGAGCTATCTTTCACAAACTCTTTCTCTATCAAACTCTATCCCTCAAATTCCCTCTCTTTCAAATTCTCTTGAATACTCTCTCAAACATTCTGACACAAACACTTTCTCATCTCAATCTCATTATCTTAAACTCTCTCTCTATCTCAATCTTTATCTCTCAAACTCTATCTATTTAAACTCTTTCTATCTCAAAATTACTCTCTCTCAAACCCACTGTTACTCAAATTCACTCTCCATCTCTCTCAAACATGCTTTATAAGATTTCTCTCTCTAACTCTTTCTCTCAAACACTCTCTCTCTCTTTTCCCTATAATTTTCCCTCTCTAAACTAATCCCTCCCTCTCTAGCTTTATCTCTCAAACTCACTCCCACACACCCTCACATTTTCTTTCTTTATCACACAATATCCCTCCGAAAATTTCACACTCTCTTTTTCTCACACACTTTATCACGGATTCTCCCAAACATATTATATTTCTTTCACGTTCTCTCCCATATTCTTTATCTCACACACATACTCTCTCCTCACAATCACACTCTTTCTCTCTTATCCCAATATTTATCTCTCTAACACAAACACATACTATCACTATCAATATCTCACACTCCCTCGATCTCTCTCGATTGCCCATTTTCAATTTTTAAATTCACTTTCTTACACCTCACATTCACTTTTCTCACACTCACACTCTCATTTTCACTTTCACATTTTATCATTCTCTCTATTTTGTATCTTGTATATAATTTGATAAGCCGGTTTCCAGTAATGGAAACTACGAGGAAATGACTGGACAGAATTTGACAAACGAACACTAATTTTAAAGATTAGGGAATCAGGCTGCCAGTATAAATAGTGGCTTAAAACTAAAACCCAATTTTTCTAGCGAATTTCCCATCTGTTCCTTCTGTGTGTGCAGTTGTTCATCTGTACACTAATTCTCTGTTTACATCTCCATTTAAACCATGATCTGTGTATATCTGTATATTGGTGAATAAAATATTTGTCTTTGTTTAAAAATAATATCAGCTCAATCGTTACTTGAGTAGTTTCTTGCAACGAATATATAGAGATCTAGGATGAGGGTAATTTTAAAGTTCTCATTTTCATGTCCTCAGTTTTTATTCAAATTACATACCAAAAACTATATATCAAATAAATGTTTATTGCTTTTGACGAGTAAACTTTTAACTAAAAAGTGAGTGAGGGCTTATTATAGAGATCCTTTCCAAATAAAAATTTTAAAATACATTTTAGTGCTATAATCACCAGCCATCACTGCAATGACACACTAGTTTCGTTAGAATAGCGTAATTGAAGCAATATTCATCGTGGCTCTGAACCTTAATGCAGGCTTTTGTCGCACTTATTCTAAAAGGCAATCGAACAAATTTACAGTTCAGTGGATCACATTTATTTATGCTTAGTAACAATCCATCAACTGAATGCAGTTGCCATCCTGAACTACGTAGCTCACTCTTAGATTTATTAGGTTTCAAGATTTTTAATACCTTGACCTGGAAACTCGTCTTTAAGGCTCGATCAGTAACTAACTGCACCATCTTTTAAAAGCCCGCATTAAAGGAACCTAATGACCTTCAGTGCGTTATTTCCCTTAATGATTGTCAGGAGGTTAAAATAGCTCACTGTTTTATAAACATTAGAATTGAAATTTTACCCTTAAATTTTGAGATTGTTTGAAGAAAACTATTTTTTAAATGCAGACTTATATAAAACAACTCCATTAGTACCACAGTCTTATTAATACCTTGCTTTATTAATCGGTATGTTGTGCATATTATCAAAATATTTTCGATTTTCTCATGTTTTTTTCATGAATATCTCTATTATATTTCCTACCAAACTCTTTACAACAATTTGAGCAACTAAATTTTTAAACGATATGTGGAATCATCTACTTCAGAAATATCTAGCTATTATTTATGTTAAAAAGTTTTTCCCACAAGACACATATAAAAGATATTTCAAGAAGGAAAATATAAATATTAATCCTTCAACAGTAAGAACTCGTACAAGCAAATCAACGTTATGTAGGATAGTTTTTACTAAACAAATAATCAAAGTAAAGCTTTATTTTAATCAATTAATGTTTGATTTTGTTTCATTTATAGTTCTGGTTTAGAATGCTTTATAACCGAAGAATCAACATAAACCTTGATTTGACTTGGTTCTTACTTGATTTTGTTCTGTTTCCGGTTCTGACTAGGATTGTTTTTATAACTAAAGAATCAATTAAAGCTTTAATTTGGCTATAATATCGTTTCATTTTGTTCCGTTTCCAGTTACAACTAATATTGTGTTTCATAACCAAAGTAAACTTTTATTTTCCTTGATTCTTATCTGATTTTTGACGTTAACGATTCCGGCTAAGATTATTTGTACAAACAAAGAATCAACTATTCATATTTTCATTGGTTCCACTACCGATTCCGGCTAAGATAATTTATTATATCCATATATTCAAAGTCAAACTTTATTTGATTCAATTATTGCTTGATTTTGTTCCGGTTCCTGCTAAGATTGTTTTTAGTAATCAAATAATCCAAGTAAACCTTGATTTAACTCGATTTTTGTTTGATTTTGTTACATTTCTTGTTCCATATAATATTTTTTTCTAAGTAATCAGAAAATTTTATGTGGCTCTATTAATATTTGATTTTATTTCGAATTTGGTTCTCATCTGGTAGTTCGTACCTCCAATCATTATAATCTCATATAATGTCGTGTTTTCACTGAATATGCAAACGCTTTCTTAGGTCATAGCTGGCGATCTGCATAGATTCTACCAGTTAAAATATACTTCAATCCCTTAACTATTTCAATCTACTCTGTGTTTAAATTAAACATATTTAAATACTAACTTACCCTTGAAAGTAATGTTTGTTGAACGATGGTAGTCAATTATTTTCCATCCATCACGTGTTTGAAGTGAGTAGCCTTTCAATATTGTACCAGCTGAACTTAAAACACGATGCACAACTCCATAAGCCTAAAAGTAACTCCACGTTGGCACTATTGAGATATGTTTGAAATAACTTATGATTAGAGCCTACAATTTATTTTTGGTTAAGGTGTTATGATCTAATATGATACCTGTCTCTAACCGATAAAGGATTTTCAAATATGATGCATGTCTCTATATTAAGCATATATGTTACTAAGATAACCTATTATAACTATGAATTATTAGATATTTAATTGAGAAATAATACCTATATTGTAAATTTAATTTCAATTGAAAGCCACTCTATTTAAGCCACTGTAAATTTGTATATTAAAATTTAACTCAATGTTTATTATATTTGGGTTCACAATCAAGCTTTGACAATTTGCAACAAGAACCATTTAATATCTGGAGGTTAAAAAAAAATATATTATAACAATAATATTACAGACAATTTGAGCAGGGACTCTCTCTCAGGACCTCTGGATCATGTTGGAAAAAAATGTACCCTTATTGATTAATCTGACTTATTAGACTAAAACTTACTTACTAAACAATTTGAACTCCTTAAATNAACAATAATATTACAGACAATTTGAGCAGGGACTCTCTCTCAGGACCTCTGGATCATGTTGGAAAAAAATGTACCCTTATTGATTAATCTGACTTATTAGACTAAAACTTACTTACTAAACAATTTGAACTCCTTAAATCTATATACATTACAGTCAGTTTCCTCAATGAGGTTAGTCAGTGGTTAATAAGAATAATAAATATTGAATAAAGTTATTGCATTTATCGAAGTCATTATACTGGCCAAAACAGTAAAGTTACGCTCTTGAGTAAATTTTTCTTACAAACAGATTGTTATGTAGTCTGGTGGTGGCTTCTGTTTTGGAGACAGTTACTGTATCTGAATAACTCACATGTATTAGCCGTGGTCTGCTGCTATATTACGTACCATCAATCCTTTGGTTGTAAAGGTATTCCTACTAAACTTTCTTCAAAAAGATACTTTCTTTTTCATTTTGCTTTCACTAACCCCCGTCTTGTAGTTTTATTTCCTTCTCTATATTTTTTTCAACAATGCCCGAAAAAACCAAAACTCCCAAACAAAAACAAAACCTCGTCTTCTTCTTTTCTCTCTCCCCTTCCCCCCCTGTTGGAGTCCATTTCTTTCCTCCAAGCATAGTGCGGCCATTATGGGTGCTTCCTTAGACAAAATACAATTAATTATAACTAATTAAAAGTAGTATGAAACAAAATAAATATTCACCTAATAATAAATTATAGCTAAATAAAATATAAATTTACAGAATTAACATTCTTACAATATTAATATCAGTATGTAGAAACCTCTATCATCTTGGTATACTGATTTAAGGTGCAACGCGTAATGTAAATGTGTATACTATGGTTACAGTCACTGGCCCTACTCCATATTGAGACACATTTAACCATTATCATAGAATATACTTTATTTTGAAGTTTCCCCATGTAGGCACTCTCTTTCTACCGAGAATATATCTAGGTACTTTAAAATGACACATGCAAGGTATGACTCTGGGTGGCCAAAGACAATCATGACATGGCACTTAATAACTAGACCTATGAGCGTACTAAGTTTCTCCATGATGGAACCCACATGGGTGTGAACCTCTCAGTTCCACTTTGGTTCCGATACTTAGACCATAGTGAAAATCCCCACTTGAACTATTGTAGCGTTGATACGTTGACGTGTTATGGTATTCTCTGTTTTATCAAGATAGGAACCAAAATATTATTTATTATACCTCGAGTGGTTACAGTCACTAACAGTGTTACTCATGATGTAATTATGCTAGGGTACGTTCTAGAAGCAAACCACTAAGGTGTGATATTTTTTAACTTAAATGGCCTTGCCTATGGCTAGACAAGGAAGATTTTCTAGACAGGTATGAATGGGCCGGAATCAACCAGGTTGAGCGTATCTTAAATGGTACAACTATGGTTCAAGATCTACCAATGGCGTTACACTAAAGAGTGACATAGAAATAAGGTGGGATAATGGTTCAGGTTGAGGGTGTACCCCCAGCCACTTCATATTAACAGTATAAATCCCGATGAAAAAGGTTTTTAACACATAGCTATGTGACGCCCACCACTAGGAAGGGTGCATGTGAAATAACAACCATGGGTTCACAAGAGAAGATAGTATTTTATTACAATTTGGTAAAATAACAAAGGTAGAGCAGGTACAAACAATCGCTGAACACAGGCATCAAGAGCCTATGATCATTGTGGCAAAACATTAACTCAGTCGCCACAAACATTTATAATATTTGCATCCCTCTCAGGGGAAATAGTTGGGCTGAAAGCCGTGAGATTTAAATTTAAACAGAACGCCAAAAAGGCGCGAATTATTTAAATAGCAAAGATGGCTGATGTTTAGTTAACAATATACAAAGACGCTACAGACGTCCGACACTATGTAAAAAAAATAGAGGGCCTACAAATATTAACACTAGATACTAAAAAAACACGAATATGATAGAGGTTAAATATATACCAAATAGACGCCAAAGATAGCCGTTGAAACCAGACCCTAAGTATCAATGCACATTTTAACATTAAAGATTAATTCCAATGGCTAGAAGGAGTTACGCCACCTGCCGTAACATTCATACATCTTTTCATAAAAAAAAACTACCATAAATAATGGGATACGAAACAATCTTCGTATCTAGTACGAAAGTATATAATTTCCAATACCCCTAGAAAATGCCAAGGTAACCGCATAGTAACCTAACGTTTAAGATAAGGGCGCGCCACTAGTACCCAAACAGTACTCAAGTTAACCAGGATTTCTCCCTGCAGACTAACATAATAAATTAGCGGTTCGACCGCTTTAAAACCAATTTAGAGAACCCATCCAGAGATTTTAAATAACACCAAAAGGTAATTTTTAATACGTGTTCCCTCCCCATAATTTAGACCGAAAAAGAATTTTGAAGAATATTTCCCAAGAATTAGTATTACACCGGCGCCCTCACCTTGTCTAAGCCAGTGGTACAATGAGTGTCACTTCAACTCTCACTAGCCATTTTATAGAACAAAATAGTCCCAACGTATTCTCAGAAGAGGGGGAAATGAGGGAGGATACATAGAACAAAAGGAAGGGAAGAGACTAGCGCACTGGAAGTTTAGCGGACAGCCCAATGATTTCTCGGAGACTGTAGAACATCCTCGGGCTGGAACAGGAAATACTCTTGGTCAAGTTGAGTTCTAGTTTCATAGTGGCCGGGCATCGATGACGAGCGAGGCGTTGACTAGTGTCTCGCTTCAGTCTAACTCGTTCAGGCCGCGGGAGAGGATGTCTTGGTGGTGTATGTTAGCACCCCATCTGACGGAGAGAAGCCACGCTAAACTTGGTGAGTGTTGAAGCTCCATATTACAGGGTGGTTGGTGTTAGATGTTGTTGGCGTTAGGAACATCGTTACAGCTACATGGGGCATGGACTATAAGTGATGGGTCAAGGTAAGGGTGTAGAATCATGAACGGGTTGGAGTGGGAGGGGTGAAGGAAATTTTCATGGCGAGGGTATGAAGATGTAGGGAAGAAGGTGCGGGCTAGTAGATCAACCTGTATCTCTTGAAGCATGAGAGTTTAAACTTGAGTATATCAATCACAGTCTTCCTCCAAGACGTAGGAGGTGTATCGGTTCTGCACCATCATTAGGAGAAGAGATAAAGTATATTTTATTTATGATTAGCAATGTTGACCACCTGTCAACGTTCGTAATCACTGTAGTATAGATGATATTAACGTTTTACATAAAACATCAATATGCAACAAGCCACATATAAATGCTCTAAGTATAGAAGGATGGTACTCTTATCCATTAGACTTTCACTTATCAACATTAAAGAGAGTAATCTTTGTGTACCTAGGTGCATACAAAGTTTTATTAGCTACCGGTTAAATAAAGGATATTTTCGCTAGCAGACTGAGCGAGGTACTTAAGGTTCTTGGGATTATTCTCATAACTTTGTAGAGTTAAGTCTTTCTATGAAATCAAGGATATTTAGAACTAATACAAGAAGATCTAGGAAGTTGATAAAAGATTTAAAGATCCCCATTTAATATAGAGTGTTAAATACATTCGTATGCGTATGATTAAAATAATAGTTTTGGTATTCGTAAAGAAGGAAGAGGACAGATAGAAAGTTGGCGTTTTGAGCTTAAACTATAACGTGTATTAAAGGTAAGGGTTAGGATTGTGTAAAGTGTAATTCAACTTTACAAGATTGAGTTTTCTAGCTTCAGGACGTCATCAAGCCGTGGGTCATTTAACTTAAATCGTTGTCGAGTCATCAGTCACATGTTAGGGATAAGAATGATTGTGTTGGAATTTAAGGGGGTAGTTTGATATTATGTGTTCTTGGTGGGGCGAGGTCAGGGGGTAAAAGAAGGATGCTGGTGGTGGAAGAGCGAGGGGATTATGGTGGAGTTGGAGAGTGGAATTCAAATTTATAGATTAGGGTGCTTTGTATAATAGCCTGAGAGTTTTAGGGAAAGGTGTATTAGGTGGGTGGAGCATACCACCATTTGCTTGGAATGTAAATTGAAGTAAACTTAACATCTTGAACGATTAGGGAAAGGAAGAATAGAAGATGGGTATTGATGAGTGAGTTAACGTTAGGGTCGAGACGTTAGGTAAGCAACTGAAGTGGAGGTAAAAAAATTAAATTACAACATCACTCCCGAATAAATTATCACTATGTAGTCTGGATGTGTGGCTAGAAATAAAAATAATAAAAATATGTTTTTTAATTTTAAATAGAATGTATTGGTGTTGTTGGTGGCAGGGGCCAAGATGCAATCCGAATTACGTTTGACACATAAGGTTTTCTTGTTTAATGGTATCACCATGTTGCTTAGTCAGAGAGCCCCTTTTGTATTGCCTCTTAGAAGAAATATATAGATGTACATAAGGTCTCATATGTGCCCTAGACTGCCCTTTATATAAATACTCACACTAAAGGTATTATTGTGTTATGTAATATCATTTTTTAAATACCAATAAAGTGGAGTAGAGAGAAAAGCTATCACATAATCAGTTATTGAACTGCTCGTGTCTACACGCAGCGTCAGTTGGTTGGTCCACCACCAGGGTAATCATTAGCAGTTGCCGTGGTAGCCATGATGTGGTCAACAAAATTAGTACAAAAAAGGACTTATTCCATTGACAATGAAATTCATTCCTAAGTTTGATCAAATAATAAGTGAAACGAATAAATAAACTTTGTTACATATTTGGGGAATAATTGGCAATACACAATACGCGAAACTTTCTCATATAGTGTATTATAGTTTGTAATAAACATTTTAAATATAGGTTTTTAGTAAATTACCCTTATTAAATGTTCACATTGTGTATTTATAATTTTAATAGTCCTAAATCGAAGATCAGTTATCTCATATGTCAAATAGTTGTGGATAAATTATACAAAAACAATTAAATATACTTGCCTGTGTACTCTCTAAGTTATTTTCCCGAAAAATATGTAATGGGTCAATTGGTTTGTAATGTTTCACTGTACATAGATTCAAATTTTAATAAAAATCGTTAGAGATGTTTTCGAGGAAATTTGTTTTTATATTTGCACCCTTAAGTAAACTAAATTAAATAATAAGATATACCTCCCTAAATGAAAACTCATGTGTCGTTATAATTCAGCTTCTATTTGTTCGATGACACAATATAATAATCTGATAACATCCATCGTGGTATTAATCTTAAAGACATGTTTATTTATTAGATAATAAACAATGTCAGTCAGTGTTCAATGGTTTCTTATTTGTGTTGAAAAGACAACTTAAGTTTCTACTGGTGTGTGAATTTCTGCGCTACTCAAGTATATTTTGCTCTATATTTTCAGCGAATGTGAAAATCAAGCTTTAGTGTGTTGTTAATTAATACAAGTTTAATGTATTTTCTCCTATCTGTCTTATTTCAATTAATGTTAAAATATTTCATTGCATTTAAAATAGTCATTTTTAGGAACGAAGGCATAACTAGATTTTTTCTTGGATGAACCATTAAATAAAATGCACCAAAGATTTATTTCCACTCCCCATATGAGGAGTGCTATGTGATGTAAGGACACCGTTTTGTCGATAAATCACTTGCGTGAACGCGTGTGAGCACGTTGAAACGTGCGAGGGGAACTAGGCAACACGCATATACTTAGCACAGCTTCAAAGAGCCACTTTTTAGAACGACGATCCAATAGACTGCACAGGAGGGAAAGGAAAGTGTGTAATGAGAATTCACAAAAGAAGCTATCCGCTTTGATGATATATTCATTCCTCTTTTAGTACTTAGATAATAAAGGTCAGCTTGAGCTTTGGAAGAGGATAGATAGGTCTAAATTATTAGCTAGACTTTAGGATATCCCTTTCATTATTTACGAATAATAGACAAGTAGAAATATGGTCTTATCAATATACTAAATAAATAATTGATGACAAAAGTTAAGTCAGAATCTTTTTAGTCAATGTTTATACATAGCGGATGTGTCGCCACCTCTCCTATCTGATAGAAGAAGTGAAGAATACAATTACAAATATATTTAGTGAAGGATGGGAAGGGTCAAACATAAGAGAGAGATATAAGTTAAACAAATCAGCTTTTTAAATTCAAACAAGTAGAAAGTAATATAAATGGTTTGACGAGATCATATACAAAACGTTCCATTGTTTATATCTGTTACTTTAGACATTGTTGCTCCGATTGGGAGCGTTAGGTTGAAGCACCTAGGTTAGTCCAGCAACCGTGCCAGGTATGGTTGTGTTTATATTATAAAGGGCGTAACTCGTTAAAGTAGAACTAACCCACATTCTACAACTAAGGTGTGTTTGCCTCAACACAACGGCAGTTTAAATAGGAAGTAAATATTAATTTAAGGTTAAACAACCATACATAGCGCCACTCCAGCCTTGCGGCTACTAGACTAACCTAATAAGCATCTAAAGAAATTATAGTTAACAATACCTGATTGCTTAAAGAGTTACAACATTGGTAGTTAAATGAGATAGCTAGCATGAGCTAACTCCATATTGAGTTACGAGTTACAAAGGTTAAGTTCCTAGAAGAGGAACTATAGGCTTACAAATAGTTAATGGCGAGATACCAGGAATCTAGGCTGTTAAAATACAATGGCCGGTCTATTCCTCATTAGTATGGTAGACCGGGGCAGGTTGGCACACTTTTAGATGCTTATATATTTTTTAATTTTCTTCTACATTTTTTAAACTTTGAAGCATAAATGTTAGCAGTGGACCCTAAAGTTATATTTGCCTTAACGACTTTAATTTAATTGTATTTCTAATATTTATAAAATCGAAAGTCACCTATGCTAAATTACCCCTTTACCGGGTAAAGTTAACACAGCATTTTAAATCCAGTATGATGTTAAAAAACTAACACTCATATGTTATACAACAGCCTATTTATTATTAGAAATTAAATACGTATTAATATACAACAACCTTGCTCATTTGATATATCCTACATGTCATAATTGTCAGTCATATCATTGTCTCTGTCACAATTGAAACACACATGAAGTACGGTGTCCCCAGGAATGCAGTCTTCATGCTCCCACCTCTCACACGTGGTGCCCTTTACCCAATCTTCACCACGTTTAGAGTTGCTATACAAAGGCTTTCCTCATCTTCATTCACACACTAAATGGGGAAAGTATCTTTGGCCTGCATTTGCCGTTTTTAACGTCACCAGAAGGGAAAAGTTTTTCATTGATCTGTTAGCGTTCAAACGATGCTCTTTCTTTCTTTTCATGCTCTCCTGTTCCTCAGACAAAGCCATCTTTATTGGTGTATCAGTCAAAATGGCTTATTTCCTCTTCTTTCGTCCTCTGACAGTTTCTTTTCTTGGCCCCGCTTTCTTCAATGGCCTCATCACCTCTGTGGAAGATTAAAAGGTTTGAGCAGATATAGATGGGAGAGGAGAGTAAGTGGATGTAGATGAACGAGAGGGGCCATCTGTGTTTGTGGCAGTAAGGTCAGGTCTGTCTGTGACATAGGATGGCACGAAGTCAGCATCAGTAAATACATCTGGGTTCAAAGGGAATATTCCAGTGACTCTAAACCCAGATGTAATATTCATAGGTGTTGTGGCTAAAGTAAGACTGGAAGCTACTATACCGGGAATGTCGTATGTGATCATCCACGCATCACGAGTGGTGTTAACATACTTTTTTAAAGGCAAAAAACTGATCGATCCAGGGGTTGCAGTTTGTAGCTGCAATGGGGTGCGGAGGGAGGGGGGATGATAAAATAGTAACCCTATTTTCTTTTAAGTAGTCTAGGACTTGTGCTGAAAGGTGTAAGTCCTAACTCTCAATAAGTAGCAGGTAGGGATGCTCAGGATAGCACCGCACATGAGAAACAAAATGTCTGGCATATTTATTGAAACTGATCTCTGTCATCCACTCCGAGGGGCGAGCATCGCCTCTAATACCTAATGGCCCATCATGAATGAAATGTGGTTGAAATCTCACTCTTGGTAAAATGAAATATTCTGGAATACTATTTCCCACAGCGTTAACTGCCACGGCTAAAGTAACTAGAGTTCCTCTTCCTCCTGACGTCATATCTCCTATCTGTCTAAAGCCCTGACGTCCCACTATTCTGTTCGTATTTTGCACTGTAGTAATACCTGTTTCATCTACATTTCATATATCAGAAGGGGACATTCAATATTTTGAAAATAGCTGTAAGATTGACCAAAACAAAGCATTGTTGTTTCGATTAAATCTGGTTGCACGAGATAGACTTGTTGCGATCTGATCGACAGCTTTTTATTTCTCTTCAGAAAAGAGGTACACCAATCAGGGCCTGCCGTTTCACGCTCAGTCCAGGAGTCTGGAACCACATAGGTGTATATAAATCTCCTGACTTCCTTTGGTTTCAGACAAAAAAAAAATTAAAAATACAAAACCAAGAGAAAATTATTATAAAAAAAACTGAAAATTTAAAAAAAACACAAAACCAAGAGAAAATTAATAAAATAAATTAAAAATAAAACAAACAAAAATATTATAATAATGAAATTGTATATTAGTATTAGGTCTAGCATAGTTAGAATTAATAGCTAACCCACATGTGACAACCAAATACGCCGGAATGACTGCAGACCGCCAACAACACTCTACTCAACAATCCTGATCACCTTTCACCAATCGCTCATTTCATACCATTACTTCCTTAGTCACGGCCGGACGCCACTGGGATAACCGTCTAGGTTGTCTACTAGCCAGAGGATAATCTTGGCGCCTGGGGCGGCCCCAGATGGGGAATGGAAATGTATCCACCTCACTCCTAGTCCCAAGAAAAGAAAATCCTACCCCAACAAGCAACTCTTATTACCCTTGCCACCGCCGGACTCCACTGGGATAACCGACTAGGTCAACCTTCTAGCCAGAGAATAACGCTGGCGACACTGGTGGCCCCATATGTGGAATGGATATGTAATCAACCGCGTCAAACCTTATCCCTACAGTCAGTTTAACCTTTCGATCCTCCTCCTGGAAATCGACTCATGAAACCAAACATCTCATCATCATACCTTATACACACCTTCCCACATCCCAGTCAAGAAAATCCTCCCCAAATCCCGAGGCCCAGCGAACTCATTCAGTTTCACCAATTTCACCTCACAATTAATTAATTATACAATTTTAATGTACAAGGTATTAAAATCATACACGAGGTCAGGATTAACGATAGTGACTCTATACTCGAACACAAATATAGCCCTTTCACAGACAACCTAGCTTGGCGTAACTGTCAAGTTGGTAGCTCTGTGTCGGGCAACAGCCGAACGGTGGTGACAGGCCGAAATAAATATCTTAAGCTTTCGCCATGCATTCTACGAGCAGCTTCTCTTGCTCAGGCTCAAACACCTGCACATAAGAAGCCGACAAAAATTAGTTCGATGTCTTTGAGTAGGCCTATAGGAAAGTGAAGTTATATAAATAAATTAATAATTGAATAAAAATACAATGATTTTGCTTACCTTCCATGGTTTGGCATAGCTAAATCGTGCCAAGGGTGAAGATGTCGGTGCTGATGCCTCAGGCTGTGGTGCTGATGCCACAGGCTCTGGTGCTGATGCCACAGGCTCTGGTGCTGATGTCACAGGCTCTGGTGCTGATGTCACAGGCTCTGGTGCTGCTACCACAGGCCGTGGTGATGATGTCACAGGCTCTGGTGCTGATGCCACAGGCTCTGCTGCTGATGCCACAAGCTCTGATACTGATGTCACACACAGTCTCTGGTGCTGCTGTCACAGGCTCTGGTGCTGATGTCACAGGCTGTGATGCTGATGCCACAGTCTCTGGTGCTGCTGTCACAGGCTGTGATGCTGATGCCACAGGCTCTGGTGCTGCTGTCACAGGCTGTGTTGCTGATGCCACAGGCTCTGGTGCTGCTGTCACAGGCTCTGGTGCTGCTGTCACAGGCTCTGGTGCTGCTGCCACAGTCTCTGGTGCTGATGCCACAGGCTCTGGTGCTGATGCCACAGTCTCTGGTGCTGATGTAACAGGCTCTGGTGCTGCTGTCACAGGCTCTGGTACTGATGTCACACACAGGCTCTGGTGCTGCTACCACAGGCCATGGTGCTGCTGTCACAGGCTCTGGTGATGATGTCACAGGCTCTGGTGCTGATGTCACAGGCTCTGATACTGATGTCACACACAGGCTCTGGTGCTGCTGTCACAGGCTCTGGTGCTGATG